>CACRXK020013884.1:0-13579 GCA_902702795.2 Paramuricea clavata
CCTATATACTCTGCTAAATGATGAGTAAATTCTTACCTCTTTACTCAGACTTGAGTAAAGCTAACTGACTCTACTCAATCCAATGAGTATTTACTATATTTTTACTCAAGCTTGAGTAAGGCTAACTTACTTCACTCAAACGATGAGTAAATTGGTATATTCTTACTCAATCCATGAGTAATGTTAGTTTACGTCACTCGACATCTGAGTAATGATAATTTGGTTTACTCAGTCTTTGAGTAAAGACGATGTTTTACTCAAACTTTTGAGTAGGTTTACTGAAGAAGTGTCCAGAGTAAAATGAATTTACAATTTTACTCAATGGATGAGTAATTTTACTCACAAATGGTGTACATTTACTCCTTCCGGTCGAGTCAAATGACTCGCCTATTGCCCATCAAGACAATTTTACTCACGTTTCTGAGTAGAATTACTAACAACGAATATTTACTATGTTTTTACTCAAGCTTGAGTAAAGCTAATTCACTTTACTCAAACGATGAGTAAATTGGTATATTCTTACTCAATCCATGAGTAATGTTACTCGATATCTGAGTGATGATAATTTGGTTTACTCAGTCTTTGAGTAAAGACGATGTTTTACTCAAAATTTTGAGTACGTTTACTCAGGAAGCGTCAGAGTAAAATGAATTTGCAATTTTACTCGCTGTATGAGTAATTTTACTCACAAATTCAGTAAATTTACTCATTCCGGCCGAGTCAAATGACTCACCTACTGCCGATAAAGACAATTTTACTCACGTTTCAAAGTAGAGTTACTCAACCGCTGAGTAAAACATGCCAATTACTCAAATTGTGAGTGACTTTGCTCGCAAAATGAGTAATTTGACTCAAATTGAAAAGTGGATTTTTTGCAGTGCAATAATGTTATCAGAAAATGTAGATAATTATGGTATGGACTGCTACTGTATCTATATAGACCTTTTATTAATCGTTGTTGTTATTAGTGTCAATGTCATGTATTTTTAACGTTTTAAGTACGCTACAGTATACCAGTAAAAGTCGTTGCATGCACAGTATTTGCATATGTATTATAATAAATATCCGCATCATGTAAATTTAAAGTCTTTTATAATATAGCATTTGTAAATTTTGAACGCTGATTGGCTAAGAGCCGCGTTGACATAACTCAATGTCAACACTGAAACGTAGGAAAAATTCTTTTTATATATTTCTTTGTGCTATATTATAAAACAAATATAAAACTTTTCCGTACTGATATACAGTTATATCAACACTCGTGGAAATTGGGAAAACTCGAAATTTTGTGAAAACACTCCGCCCTTCGGGCGTCGTGTTTCCACACAATTTTTCGTTTTCTTTATCTGACATACGATCTTTATCTGACATACAAACTCGAGGTGAAGGCGAGAGTTTGTATATCAGATAAAGATCGGATACGAATGTTTTAACGTTGGCGAAGTAATTTTAAAAATAAACATTGTCTAAGCCGAGAAAATCAAAGCTGAAGTTTATGTAAATCAGGAAAAATTTTATCCGATTTACAAACATTGATTAAACATTCATTTATTTTGTATTCTCCTCATGAATTATTGCCTTTTTTAAGTACTAGATAAAGTCAGAGAGAAAAAGTATATTACAGCTCGAACAAGCAAACCGAGGCCACTTTTGCTTATTTTTACTGTTTTCAAACTGAGCCAAAACCAATCAGCAACAGGTTATTTAGACCTATGGCTATGTCACATGTTCATAACCGGAAAATGTTTAGTCAAAATAACCCCGTGGTGATTGGTTTTGGTTAGTTTGAAAACATCAAAAATATGCAAAAGCGGTCTCCGTTTGCCCGTTGGAGCAGCTGTAATTTATATATTACTATTAAAAGATACTATTACCTTATACGCGCACGCATTACTTACCTGTTGAGGATTCTATAGTACTTCATGTAGATAATATTTTTTTCTCTTTCTCTGTTGACATTCTTGCGAAGAATTTATGCAAATCTTAAAGTAAGTTCATTATTTTGATTATTTTACATTTGTTACTGACAGTAGTTGAGCCCCCTGTGTTCTAACGGCAATTCTTGCAGGCACTAGCTGTAATTATATGGAAAAACATGGGTATAAATACATCACCAATAAAATAATGGAGCCCCGTTTATGGCTTATATTGAACTCCCATATCAAAACCTTTAACATTGGCCACTCTTTCTCCGTAATTCCCATCCAGATGCCAGGAAAGTGTTTGAATTTCCAGTCCAACACACCACACTACCGTTAAGAACATATTTCAAATACATTGAAAGGTTATGTTCATATGTCCAAATAAAAAATAAATAATGAATATTGTACATAATAAATAATTTAAATTGACTGATTATGTATTATTCTATACTTTATGTAATTAATACAATTAATTAATTGAATAACAATTTTTTAAACCCAACAGACTTTCAAGTGAAACAGCTATACCGTCTTATATATTAAGATTGTTTGAACTTATTCATAAATGTTTGAAATAAATTGAACATTGCCTTTTGCGATTCCTCCTGCATTTTCATTTGCTCGACCATTTGATTCTGCATGTTTTGCTGTACATCCAACCTTTGTTTTTCCAAAATAATTTCTTGCTCACGAATTTTCAGTTGTATCTCGGTATTTTCCTTGTTGGTATCTTGTATATATTTAAGGTATTCAAGAAACTCTGTGCTTTTCCTCTTTCTGCAAGGACCAGAAGTTTCTTCTTGCTCTTGCCTTTTCTTTGTTTCGCCCAGTTTTTGGCATGCTTTTTTCCGCATTTCCTCGGCTATCGCCTTTTCCTTTTCTACTTTATCTTTTTTTTAATTGACTTTCTTGCAGGAAACCATTTTCATATTCAACCATACGGCTGTGTATATCCGTCAACAATTGTGTTTTTTCGTCAAACTCGCTATCAATGCCGGTTGCTCTTGCTTCTTGTGTTTCTTGTTTTTTGAACACTTCGACAAGTTCAAAAAACCTGGTTCGCACTGAAAGTTGGTTAAGGCTTGCAGGGAAACCGGAGTTTGGTATCTCTGTCAAATTTACTGCTATATTCCTGAAAACATCTCCTCGCTCCCGAGAGCCATGTTTCCATCTATAAGTCTCGATGGAAATTACTTCGGTCAAAAGCCACACATCATGTGTAGTTTTCCACCGAAATTTTGTTCGTTTTTTAGCTGGCTATACGAAGAAATGGTAATTAAATAAACTTTTCGAAATACATATGTACTTACAGACTATTTTGATCCTTTTCTACTTCAAGCTCCAAATAAGCCAAGTCTATATTATTCATATCACTTATATTTGTTTCGACCAACTTTAAAAAAATCCTAAATTAATAATATTAAATAGAAATAAATACAACAAATAAACATAACAGAAAGCAGAAGGATATTATAGAAACACACGATTCTTGTGTATATTTATTAAAAAACAATTTGCCTTTTGAACGGTTCTCCCGACGACCATAAATGGCTTTGTTACGGTCCCAAAACAAAAACATGCGACGATTTCCTCACGCACTTGCAGCTACTGCGCATGCGTAACACATTTAAGGTAGCGGTAATGATATAGTGGAAGTCTAATCTGAACCTGTCTACTAATAGGTTTAGGGCTGAACGCTTTGTTGTGGGAAGGGACTTAGCATTTGAAGGTAACTCGGTTGTATCACATTGCAGTTCGCCTGTATGAACATTCCAATTTAACCTAAGGATCTTTGCGTGGCAATGCTAATCTGATATCGCCATTTCTGGCTCGAGATCGGTTGACTGTGAACTAATGCTTTTTTACTGACAGTTTAGTTACAATTTGTTTGCTTTATCAGTGGAGCTGTTTAGGTTGATTCGGTACTCTCGAGGTGGAAGCAGTTTTCTCGGACTCTATCTTTTCTCGAATTTCTTTTGAATTAGTATTCCACTTTCCCAGCGGAGTGAAACCTTCATTGCTCATCAAATCCTTTGAAGATTCTGCTGGAGGGTGTTTGGGAGGGAAGCAGAAGTAGAGATCCTGGCTTGCGAGGTTGAGGATTAAGCTCAATAAAGGATTTTTACAGGTTTTTGTTCGGCATGCGGCGTAGACGTTCATTTCTGGAAATATATAAGTTTGTTTTTTTTCCGGGAAAAAATTATATTTAGTAAATAATTTTTCATGTTTTAAAAGCATTTTTACAATTCACTTGATCTTGAAAGAGTGAAAATTCTTCTATTGTTGAAATACAGCCAGGGACGTAGTGACCGGGGGGTTGTGTGTGTTAAAGTTCAAATTTCAGGGAAAATCCTCCGACACTACATCCCTGAAAACAGCTTTAGTTTGGACGTAGAGATCTGCCTTCTTTTTCACTTTCGCTACAAATTCTATAGCTGATTAAAATATAATTCGAAATTATATTTTACCTAAGAGTGTCAGAACTAGGATCCTAAACACAAGAGACGTCAAATAAAACCGATTTTCTGGCATGTGACTTTTCAAAATGGGATCCACGGCATCATATCCAACAGAACAAAAACGAACAATTAAGACTATACAGGAAGCAGCAAACTACATTAAAACTTTCGTAACTGAATAGTACCTGAAAAACAGTGAAACAAACATAAAATACACTAGATGGATAGTTTAGTCAAAAAGTTTTCAAATATTTGAAAACCTAAAAAAAACAGAATTTAAATTAAAAATTATCTTTTTAGACCGGGAGACGCCGTGTGAACATTTTTGCAGCTTTTGTAGTTGCTGTTTTGTAGAGCCGATTTTGCAGCTTTTTTAGTTTCTCGACCAGTTTTGAACCAATTGCTCGTTTGCAATCGACGCCATCTTGGTTGATTTTCGTGGCAACTAAGAATCTATATTCTCCATTCTTTGTCGTATTGTGCCAGCAATCGTAAACTATCCATAATACAGTAAGATGTTTTCAAAACAAACCAAAAATATTAAAGTAACTGAAGTATTTCGATGTAAACGCGGCTGGACAAAACTTTAAAATCAACCAAGATGGTGCCTAATGACACGTAGTGACGTAATGTGCAAGCAAAGAATACCATCCAAAACTGCAGAGCAATAAGTAAAATAGGGCTCGATCAGGCCCCTGTGACAAAAGGTCTCACCTGCTTACGAGCGCTGATACAGAACGAAATTGTTTTTGTAATATTATATTTTTGGAATATTTCTTTCTACATCTACTTGGTGTAGCTAAATTGGAAAGAGTAGATAAGCCCCATTGGTCTCGAGAACTGACAAGAGATTGCCTATAGGTCCGATCCCTTTTCTGCACGTTAATGATGTTTTCGGTCATTAATTGTACTGGAAGTAGTAGTACTGGAGGGCATATCACGGACTTCAGTTAAGGCACTGTATTTCAGAGGTACAATTACAGAGAAACCATGCAGGCACAGGCAAAGACCGCAATTAAATAATTTAGTGAAATATTTTCTCAAATAATCAATCAAACTGAAAATGCTTGCAGTTGCAATAATAAATTCGTCGTAGATATACTAGTAGAAAATTAATATAATGCGAAAATAAATGTATGCATGATAATGTTGGAAAACAATGAATTTAATGACGCGGAATCTGGATGACATTGCCCATGTCTATCAATTAAAAGATTTAATTAATTGATCTGCATGTAATGTTGCATGTCTGGACAATAAAATCGTTATCTTGATGAAGAGGTAATACAGGGTGTATCATAAAAAACGGAGTCCTCGCTTCAAATATAAATTTCGAAACGAATATTAGAGTAAAACGTTCAGGTTTACATTTGTTTTAAAGCGTAGACATTCAGCTTTCCAACGATGGGTTGTTTCGTAAATTTAATCCAGTAGTTCGTGAATAATAGTATTTTAAGTGATTGCGATTGGAGAGTCAAAAATTCGAGATGCAATAACAAATCGGTACTTGATAAAAATAACTTATTTTGTCAACAAAACGAGCAAATTGAGGCATTTTGGCAATAGCTTGTAAAAATAAGTAATAAAGGCTTCCAAATACACTATTTTAAATTCACTTGCTGGCTTCAAATGCGTTTATATTCCCAGCTGAAGCGTGTTTTAGCTTGCCGTCAACTTGCTAATTTATGTTTACATTGCGCCCAATTCGATGGCGTTAGTTCGGACGATGCATGGACATAAGATTGTTTTGATGATTTCTGGAAATAACTTAGGATTTTGAAATAAATAAAACAACCTAATCTCTTTTAGAATGTTTTTAACAAGTTTTTACTAGTTTTTCTGATGTGGCAACAAGAACATTAAAGTTTGAACAAGAAAATTCAAACATTGTAACCGACTATGGAATATCATAGTAAATTTGTATAATTAAGCGGCATCTAAAAATTATAGGTTTTACTAAATTTTCTCCTGTACAGTTATTACTTGCACTAAAGACACGGATGACCATTTGTTCGAAAGATAAATGAGCAGACCTTAAAATAAGCCTAAAACCGTTTTATTAAATATAGCAGGCCGATAGTTATTAAGTACAAAAGATGGACTCCGTTTTTTATGATACACCCTGTATAACAGAAAAAATAATGAAATGAAAATGGTGGTAACCGAGCCAATGGGGTAAACGCCATTGTTACCATAGCGACAATATACTTCTATACGTCATTTTACTAAAAATTTCGAACTAAATATAAAACTTGTGTGACTCGCACAATTCCTGTTCGTTTTCAATTAATTTTCAGACAAACAGGTGTTTTTATGTCAATTGGGGCTTTGCCCTGTTTCTTTCTCCTGTTGTCACTGTATAAAGCTGATAACTAATTTAATAAATTCAAATTCAATAATAAATCGGTCAGTAATTTCATTCGATAACGACGTTTCGATTAGATATCAATTTTATATAAATACTTTAAACATTATCCACCACTGTGATGCATGATTTGTATATGTTGTTATCAAATATAATTTATATCGCTATCATTTGTCTTAAAATTGAAACAGTATAACAATGAGAAAATGGAACAACATAAACTAATAAAGGACATTGGTAAATTAAGAATAATACTGTCTTGGCATTGAGGACAACAAGAAATGTATCCAACACTCCCAACAAAATCGTATATATACATGAAATATATCATGACAACATTAATTACAAGTGATAACTGCTGCGGTTTCCTCGATTTATTTTCGACTGAAAGAATCGTAAAACAAATTAAAAGAAGGTATCATTTGCGAGTGACTTTCATGATTTTTATTTATACGAAAAGGTAACTGATTAATTTTGTAAACTCGACACCTAACGCACGATTTTGTGCGAAACTTTGATTACCTTTTTTTTATATACCTTGTACAAGATTCATTAATACTATAGAGGACACTCACAGACTGCATGCCAACAAATTAAGTTATGATCATGCATAAATTATACAATGGATAATTACACATTCAGTTTACTCTTCATATACAATGGCTAATTAGACATTCAGTTCACTTTTTCATACAAATTTAATCATTTTGTCATTGTCCAGTAGTTCCAATAAGTTATATAGATACACACACGTACAAACGCAGATAAAAATATAAGCTGCTGAGAAAGGTAAGTGATCAGACGCACGAATGAAATGTGTAGTTCTTAAAACACTGCCCCTTACTCATGCAAGAAAATCAGTGGTGTACATTTGCGCTTTTGGAACACCGTCAAGTTTAAGCGATAATCAAATAATAGTTTTATAATAGATCCTATATGTTTCCATTCGTGCATTTGCAATTTGACATGCAGTGTTAAATCTTTATTTGCTATATACACTCCTATAATAAAAAAATTGATTTATATCTTACAAATGGTGCAATATCGATCGCAAAAAATACGACCCCAAAGTTAATGGCAGCTTTGACCACCACACGTTGTTGTTTATTTTCCAACATGATGATGTAGAAAAAACATTCACAAACACAGCAGCTATCGCAATGACGTCGAAGATGTCAGCAATGATTGAACAACAAGTAAGAAAATCAGGTCTCCGTATGAAAATTGATGGCAAGACGAAAACATATACAATAAGTATCCAAACGGCCATGTCCAACTGCACAATATCTTCTCCTCAAACGCCTGCCAAAAACGAAAGAGAAAACCTATAATTGTTAAAACCGCAGACATACATGCACTGCACCTGAGCAGACCAGCTTGGTGCATGCACGTCTACATACGTGAGACACTGCGCCTTTATACACATATAAGCTTGCTCTCACCAGGTGCATGGGGTACAACCACTGAGCTGTATAATAACTGGAGGATCTGCTCCTATACTCGTTCAGTCATCGAAGTGAAGCCAAAAACATGGCGGATTTTCAGGCAAAATGACGCCATTTCCATGACAACACTTTATTTTCATGGTAGGTACCACTGACCAGGCTCAATTCTGAGCCCACTGCTGTTTTCACACACCCCTGGTTTTTGCAAAAAAGTTTTGCAGATAATAGTTTTTGTGGTTTTGAATCGGTTTTTAAAATTTTTTCGATATAAATTTTCTACCTTTGACTATTTGGACAAAGATATGCAAGTCGTACGTGCTATTCTCGCCCGTGAAAGACGACAAACAAATTTAAAACCTAAAGAAATGTGGGAAAAGACGATATTTGAATATGGAGTTTAATCAAAGGGTAAGAGACAAATTTTCCTATTTCAATTTTTTAATATTTAGACTTTACCTTAATTTGACATGAAATTGATAAGCATAATGATGAAACTGGCACTCTATTTGTTAATAAAACAACTTCCTATGCAATACACATGGTAAAGTGTAAAATTTCTCACTATGTCTATATTTTAGCAAGCTGGGATTCACAATATCGCAAAATATTTGGTTACAAACTACGAAGCTTTGATCGATATTCAGTGACATATACTGATATACGAGGATTACGATGGTCTTTAAAGTGCGAACTTTCTAGTGTAATAATGTTTAAAAGTCTTAAAAGGTTGACTCCTGAGGTCTCGGGTTTTTTTGTTCTGTTCCGTTTTTTTTCACAGACATAAACTATGATCATGTACCAGTCAAACTATCTTTCATACTGAAAGAGGGAATTAGGTTTTGTAATATGTACCACTTAGCTGAGGGTGCTGGAAACTGATCTGGGAACTTGGGAAGGTAGTTTTGACCTAGCTTTCTGCATGGTTGGGGCCTTATTTTTGTGTCAATAATAGTAAAATAGAGGCTGAGATAAATCACACTTTTCCCTAAGCTGAGGTAACAAGGTTTACCTGAGGTGTGTGCCAAGGCATACATGTGTGATCGCACCTCATTTCCAGGATGGCCCGTTTTCTTACAAGTTTTCTCAGTAAATATCACTCTAAATGAGCAATGTACCTTTATAAGTGCACTCGTAGTTCTGATACCCCTTATTTAAGCTGAGGAATTAGGTCACATTCTTTTGTTTACCTTGATCATAATTATGCTAATTATGTGACTGGTGGATTTTTGTACAACCTACATAATTAATCTACTCTTGTTTATTGCAGATTTATTCCACAATGACACACTCCTTTCTGGGTGGCAAGTTACAGTACCAAGCCACACATATCTTTGGAAACTGAACATACTGTATTTTAATGCATGCTTCCAGAAATTATGTCACCTTGGCTATAGAGTCTCATTTTCACGATTGAGACATTGGGCTTAACTCATGCCACATACATGAAAATGAGGCTCCATAGCCAAGGTGAAATACATTCCGGAAGGGTGTATTTGACCTTTTTGTAAAATGATTAACAGTAAACAATTAAAAAAAAATTATATTTTAAATTCCTATGAAACTTATTTACACTTCAATAAAGTTATCATAACCATATAAATATTTATGTTGTTATGCATGGTATTATAATTAACTAATTCATTTTGTTGGTTGCATGTTTTTCTGCATATTGATGCCTCAGTGCCATCTCTTGTGTACATATAATTGCTGCAAAATAAAAGATGACATTATTATCATCATATGATACATATTATAAATCTTCACATCACAAAAATATCATATGCACATATGTTAACCATTAAGCGCCAGCACTCTCCCCTTGATGAGTAAAATGTCTGGCGTTAGACAGAGTAAAATACTAAAGTAGGGTGCATCAGCGTGCAATGCAACTCAATGGATTAACTAGGCACATGGGCAGATAGGCCAGTTAACCCATTAAGCGCCAGCGCTCTCCCCTTGACGAGTAAAATCGTCTGGCGTTAGACAGAGTAAAATACTAACGTAGGGTGCATCAGGGTGCAATGCAACTCAATGGGTTAAAGATGCGGTACAGTCCGTATCTAAACAAAGGCTTTGTTTACATTTCGGTATCCAAGATATTGAATTTTATTCGACAACTATTTATATTTTGATGACTCTAGAGTATAATAAATTATCAAGACACAACAATCAAGCTTTGCAAGAACATAAAATGAAATAAAAACCTAAATAAAAAGAGTGCTCCTTTGTGCACATGCGCAGATCGGACTGTACCGCATCTTTAACCCTTCACAAGTGGCAATGTGTCTTGATATGCCTTATTGTATTATTTTAATCTACCTAACGCCAGACAATTTTACTAGTCAAGAGGAGAGTGCAATTACATGATATGTTTTTACCAAGACCATTGATCTGAGCTTCAAAATTAAGTGCCATGTTTCAACATTCAGCAATGCAACTACATTCCTAACTAACTGCTAAACATGATATGTCAAACTTAACTATTATGAGCAAATTTAATTTCATCATAATTTCTCACAGGCTGTGTCATGGCCAATCGGACATCACTACTCCCAATGTTAGAAATCATGGGCAGATTTACTTGGGGGGGGGGGGTTAAACCCCTCTAATAAAGTGTTCAACCGCACTAAAATTCTGCTTCAACCCTCCTATTTTGTGAGAAAGGCTTTAACCCAAATGCCTAACCCCTGCCAAAGCTCACTGAGTGGGCAGGGAACAGTCTCAATCTCCTTAAAATCGTCTGGAATTTTAATAGACAGACAGAGTAAAATAATAAACACAGTCTTTATATATAGGGCTCATCAATCAGGACAGTGCACTGGGCACATGCATTGTCACATGTAGGTGGGCCTCCACTACGGCTCAACTCTCTCTGGTCTTGTGCTTATCTATACATACTAATTCTGCACTGTGATGGGAAAGTATATAAATTTCACACCATATTTAATAAACGTTTTAAAATATATGAACATGTAAATTAACAACCACAATTTTTAGTATAAATTAAAAACTGACAGTCTGGCAATAAAACCACAAAGGCCAGTGCTGAAACAAAACAACATAATTTCATGTACACAATGTTTAATCGTCAACAATACGTTTTTGTCCCCTATTGAAATATTTGCTGTATATATTAGGATGAGTTTTTGACATAATATGTGAAGGGTCTAGTGACTCTAGGCTCTAGCCGTCTAGAAAGTTGTAAAAAAGTTCCGTGAACTTACCTGAAAGAATTAGTCTTTCTTTGTAGTGAAATGCTGCATCCACAAGCGAAGCAAACCCGCACCCTCGCTCCGCGTTGTAAAACAAGTAATGTTCGAGGGAAATATTAAGATTTTTTAGCTCAAAAACATTAAAACAACAGAAAACTTTATATTCATATCGTAATATTTGCCAAAACCAGGGGGGTTAAGGACATTGTCGGAAGCTTAGGATCGCGGTTGGTCAGTGGCAGTTACCATGAAAATAAAGTAAGTGTTGTCATGGAAATGGCGTAAGATCCGCCATGTTTTCGGCTTCACTTTTTTCTCCCGAGCAGGTCCTCCAGTAATATAGTATAGCTCAATGGGTACAACACAAAGACACAAATGTATCCAGGCATGCGCAGAATGCAATGGGGCCAGAATGCTCAAACGACCATAAGGGAAGTGAGTTTTTTTTTAACGCTAACTGACATCTGTGAGACTTCACAGAATGCTCAACAACACCGAAGTAAAGAAGCGTAATAGCACAATCGGAGGCAAAGAGGGAGTCTTGCGAGATTCATTTACAAACCTGTTTCCACATGTCTGCAATAAACAGCACCATTGCCTCATTGGACATGCCGCCGACAAGGCGTCAATTGAAATATTAATGTTGACAATCAGCCTAGCAATCAAGCAATAAATATATACGGTTGTAATACAATTGCGATTGAATCTTTAAAACCGAACCAATAAACAATTATTGGACGAATAATTGCAAATCGCAATCGTGTTGAAAATATTAATGTTGTACTTTAATTTGTAGCGTGTCTTTTCTCCAAAGTTTCGCTGACAGGTTGCATTGTGACGGTAGTCCATGATGCATTCAGTGCAAAATGAAATAAACAAGCACAAAAATTGCGCAAAACTGTTGCCGAACTCTTTTCTTTGAAGCGCATGACGTTATGGAAATTTGCAGATGGAATTTTGTAGATGACCTTTTGCTCCATATGTTTTTTCCGTGGTTTCAAGTTAGACGTTTTCTTTGAAAAATTTGTTTCCTGAAAAGAATCTAAACTATGAATATATAGTGTTACGTAATTATAATGACCTTTAACTTATGACTAATAATATTGCTATGCTAAATTCTGCGCTTACCGGCGGCAAGTAAACTAGTGTATACAGGTATAAAATACATAATAGCGAACTCTGAATAGAGAAGCTATTTTTAGTCCAACATTTCGAGCACATTCTAGCATATTTAGGTGTGGATCATATACAAGCGTCTCAATGCCTTATAATTATACATCAAATTTGCTGTCCGCGCAGCATGTTGTGTGTTGTTGAAATATATTACTAGGAGTTACTATGGCAAGGAAAGTGCTGCCACAAAGGATCAAAGGTACCTCCAAGGGTTCGAAAGGCAGCATGCACCATTTGCTGAATAATTAAGGTGTTGTTTATATGATCCCTTTTGACCGGGAAGAGATGTGAGGCGGGATTGAAATAAGTTACGGTGTACGATTCAGCAAAAAACTAGAGATAGATTATAGTACGTTAACTGTAAACGAAAGATTGTTGGCAAGCAGCAATAATACTCTTCTCGAACTACAAGATCTTCTCTACAACATTTCAGTTCTGCTAATCAGGATTTGAACTTTTGTTTAGTTAGTAACTTATAATTTCAATACATTAAAATCACCAAGGCTTCCAACATGTAAACAGTTCCTAAGACGCCTGTTCAATAAGTAGGAAAAGTGCAATTTGAATATCGAAAACCTTGCACAAAGGGTCGGAGGGCAGCTAATATTCTATACTTCATGAGTTCGAGTCCCATAGTGAGCGCAAACAAATTTGAATTTTTCTCTTTGCCGTATTTTTTTCTCTCTTGTTTATTTACCTGTCGCATAACTAGCTGTATGCATTGACAAGATGAATTTAGATGCATTTCGATGATTTTCGGAAAATTTAATGTAATTTTGGTGGTTTTCTGCTTATGAAAACATTCTAGAACCAGTCTCCAAAATGCGCGCATTTTTTGAACGAATAGTATATACTATAGTACAGCCCGGCTGGCAGCCGAGTAATCGGAGACAAAATTTCCGACTGTCAGCCGGCGTCAAACGTGCTGATCGGGTGCATGCTCAAGGGGACAGGAAATTGAGCGTGTCGCAAAGTTTAAATATCTGGGTATCATTTCTTATCA
>CACRXK020013885.1:0-13579 GCA_902702795.2 Paramuricea clavata
CTTTTCGGAGCCGGATCTATTGACAAACAAGTGAGAAATTTTGCTATATTTAATACGATTGTTCGACGATTTCAAAATGGCGTCAACTAAGACAAACATGGCCGAAGGGCAGGAAAAAGACATTTCTGAGACAACGACAACTATGCAAGCTGACCTTATTGACCAAGAAAGCGTTAAAAGTGGAAGTACCGTAAGTACAAAGATTCAAAGTCTACGAAATAATAAGAAATTAGCCAAAAGTAGAATGACTAAAGCCAAAAAACAGTTGAGTGACCTTATTGAAAATCGACCACAAGATGTGGCACTACCTAGCAAGAATGCTGTAAGAAGAGCCGTACATAAAATTAATTCTGAGATGAATATTATTACGAAGATTATCGATAGTTTGAAAGGAGTGTATGCCATGACTGAGCACAATGAAGAGACTAATATAATACAGTAATATATACATTAGACAAAGAGTTAGAGGACATTGGATATTCAGTTGATGTAATTATTGAAGGAGCAGAAAAACATATAGAAGATAGAATTAATGCAAGGGAGACCGAGTCAGTATTACTTTCACTTAAATCGCATGTTAGTGTGGATAAAGATTCAGTACCCTCCAATGTAACCCCCAATGTACCCTCCAATGTACCCCCAATGTACCCTCCAATGTACCCCCAATGTACCCTCCAATGTACCCTCCAATGCACCCTCCAATGTACCCCCCAAAGTACCCTCCAATTTACCCTCCAATGTACCCCCAATGTACCCTCCAATGTGCCCCCCAATGTACTTTCCAAAGTACCCTCCAATGTACACCCCAATGTGCCCTCCAATGTACCCCCCAATGTACCCTCCAAAGTACCCCCCAATATACCTTCAACAACACCTTCACATGTAGAGCAGAAACAATTAGAAGCTAAGAATTCGAATGACAGATTGAACAACAGAAAGAACAACAGATGAGAAAATTAGCAGCTGAACTCGAACTCACCAAGCAGCGAACAGAGGAAGCAAGAAAAGTAGCTGAGCTCAATAATTCACGGGCAGAAAATGCGGAACGACAACTAGTCGAAGATTGTGATACTGTAAAGGATTTTCTTACGAAACATAATTTTACAACAGGATCGCCTGAGGGAGTACCAGTTGAAACAATAACCCGATCACCCATCAAGTTGAAAGGAGTCGACCTTCCAAAGTTTTCTGGAGAGGATAAAACCAATTATGAGCCCTGGAAGGCAGCATTTATGGCAATGGTTGATGTGCAGAACATTCCAGTTGGTGAAAAAATTCTCAGGTTACAAAGCTGTTTAGCTGGTAAAGCACTGACCTTGGTGAAAGATTTGGGATATTCAAGCGCTGCATACGAACGAGCAAAGTCGAAGTTAGAGAAGAGGTATGGGGGAGAGAGACGAGAACAAATAAAGCAGCTTAAAACTTTGCGTAATTGGCCTAAGGTTCGGTCCCACAATTTACAAGACTTGGAAGAATTTCAAGCCCTACTAGAGAGAATTTTGATCACTATCAACAATTGTGGATCCTTACAAGATCAAAGCCTGAACTTATCAGCAAAAGAAAAGCTAACCGAACGGGATGTTGAAGCGTATAAATACTGCTTGATAGACTATGCTCGAGAAGATTGCTTTGAATCGCTGGTAGACTTGGTGGAACTCCGAGTGCAAGTCATTGGGGAAGCGAGAGAGGAGACTGAAGGATTTGGTAAGAAGAATGAGGAACGGGGTAACAAGAATCGTGATGAACGACCGCGTTTCCGAGGATTCAACACACGATTTTCAACCAGACATTGTATTGTTAGCACATGCAAACAAGACCATCCACCATGGGTTTGTGATGCTTTCAAGAGACTCCCTGTACAGAAGAGAAAGGAATTAATTTCAAAAAGCAGCCGTTGTTATCGGTGCCTGGCAGCTGGGCATCACAGCAAAGATTGTCGTAAAGCACGAAAATGCGGAGTTGACGGATGCCAGAGCAACAACCATAGCAGTTATCTTCATGAAAGCACCCCACAGAATGGAAAAACAAATGCTAGACAGCAGTTAGAACCAGATGCGCCAACCTTCTATCCAAGACAGCCACCAGCTCAAGAAGCAAGAACCGAACAGTCTGGTAGAATGGACATCAATAACCAACAGAGAGACGAATCATCCACGCAAGAGAGAACTCACAAAACGAGTAAGTCTGATAATGTTTCATTAATGGTTCTTCCAGCCATTATCAGCGATGGTCAGAAGAAGTTGAAAGTCAATGTAATGTTAGATCCATGTTCAACAAGTTCTTATATTTCGGAACATGCTGCAGGAGAGCTGGAGCTGCAAGGGCAATCGTTAAACCTGACAATTGCAGGAACAGGCGGAACAGAGATTCAGAAACGGTCAAGACGTGTGGAACTGTCAGTGACTAGTCTCAATGGGACATTCACAGCACCCTTGCAAGCACACGTATTAGACAACATCGCCAGTGACACGCCAGCATTTCAGTGGTCAGAATTGAAAGAAAAATGGCCACATCTACGCCAAGTCCCATTTGAGAATGTATCCAGACGACGTTACATCGATGTCATGATTGGCAGTGACCATCCACTGTTTCATTTGGTGTTAAAGGAAATTCATGGTAGTCGACATAACGATCCAATAGCACGATTGACAAACCTTGGCTGGGTATGCTTTGGTCCTACATTAGTGAAGGAATTCCGTCAGAAATCCCAGTCTCACTTTACTCGGACATACCGCAGCAACCAAGTGAGCAAGCAACCACCACCCGATGACATTCTGAGAAAGTTCTGGGAACTTGAGTCAATAGGGATCAAGGAAGAATCAGGCAAGCAGATGACAGTCGAAGAAAAGGCAGCAATGACAAAAGTCGCTGAGACCCTTACCTTTGAGAATGGGCGATACACGGTGGGAATTCCATGGAGAGAAGGCGAACCAAAGTTGGGAAACAGTTACGAAGCGGCTTTGGTACGACTCAAAAGTCAGGAAAAATCTCTAAAAAGAAAAGGCCCGGACATTATGAAAGCCTACAGTCATGTCTTTGAAGAGTATGAGAAGAAAGATTACATAAAGGAGGTACCAAAATCCGAGACAAAGGAGCAATGGTTCCTTCCGCATTTCCCCGTTATTAGACTTGATAAAGATACGACGAAGGTCCGTGTGGTGTTCGATGCTGCGATGAAACACGAAGGCAAAAGTTTGAATGATGCAATACGACCAGGTCCCAAGCTGCAAAGAGAGGTTGTGGATGTTCTTACACGTTTCCGTAGAGCCCCAGTAGCCCTTACTGCCGATATTTCCGAAATGTTTTTACAAGTTGGTCTCCGGGAACAAGACCGTCCATATCATAGGTTCCTGTGGCGAGATTTTGATACATCGAAAGAGCCTAACGTCTATGAGTTTTCGCGATTGTTGTTTGGCAACACGGCATCACCATTCTGCTCACAGTACGTTCTCCATACCCACGCACAAGCCCACAAAACAGAATATCCGGAGGCAGCCGAATCCGTTGACAATTCCATGTATGTTGATGATTTATTAGATTCTAGCGAAACCGTGGAGAGTGCACAAAATTTGCAACGTCAATTGTCCGACATGTTAGCCATAGCTGGATTCAACTTGCGAAAGTGGTCATCAAATGAGGCAGCAGTAATAGAAAACATTCCCGTGGGCGATCGTCTACCTGCAATCGAGATCAACAACGGAGAGCTTGCTAAAACCAAGACCTTAGGAGTTACGTGGGAAGCAGCGAGAGACGTTTTTCTATTCCAAACCAAGCAACCTGATATGAGTGTCAATCCTACCAAACGAAACGTTCTAAGTGCAATAGCCGCCCTATATGACCCACTTCAGTTCCTGGCACCATTCGTGATCCGCGCCAAGATTATCATGCAAGAAATATGGACAGCAGGATTAGATTGGGACGATGTCTTACCTAGTAATCTTAGCACGAAATGGGAAAACTGGGTATCTGAACTCCAGAGCTTATCGTGCGTTGCCATTCCACGATGTTTACGCCTACCAAACCCAAAGACGGTTGACCTACACCTCTTTTCCGACGCATCTAAAGATGCTTATGCCTCCGTTGCCTATTTGGTTTGTCAGTACACCAACAACCCCTCCACTTCGCGTCTCATTGCGTCAAAGAGCCGTGTGTCACCTTTGAAAGTGGTGACAATTCCCCGCCTAGAGCTAATGGGAGCTGTTCTTTCAAGCCGTCTAGCCGCAAGTATCCTAAACGTGTTAACCGTAGACAGAGTGATCTATTGGACAGACTCAGAAAATGTGTATTACTGGGTACGTAACCAGAGTCGCGAATTTAAACCGTTCGTAGCTAATCGAATTGGGGAAATTCAGCGTACAACAAGTCCAGAACAGTGGCGGCACGTACCGGGAACGGAGAATCCAGCAGATTTACCAACCAGAGGTTTATCAGTGGCAGACCTTAGTGAGAACAAATTTTGGATGGAAGGACCATCATTCCTAAAAGACGGTGAAAGTGCTTGGCCAACCACACCTAGTAAAGACGTACAGAAATCTGACCAGTGTGAAAGGCGATCAACCACGAAGACATATGCAACTAAGAACTATGAATTTAGTAGCATTGATCCTACACACTTCTCAAGCCTCAAACGTCTATATCGTGTGACCGGTTGGATTAAGCGGTTCATCGCCAATTGTAAGATTCGTGGGAAATCTGGACGAAACTATGAAAGAACACTTTCTTCTGCTGAGGTCTCTGGTGCTGAGACGTTTTGGATCAAACACACGCAAACAGAAGCTTTTCCTAAAGGCATAAATGAAAAGTCCCTAGCCCAATTAAACCCGACAAAAGATGATAATGACCTACTTCGTATTAATGGACGCTTACGTCTGGCTGAAGACATCCCATACGACACAAAGTATCCTATCCTCCTGCCAAAGAATCACTACCTCACACGCCTTGTAGTTCTTGATGCACATGAGACACTTGGCCATGGGTCTGGTATAGAACATACTTTAACACAATTGTGAGTGCGATTTTGGATTGTGAAAGGACGGCGTGTAGTACGGAACATCATCAAGTCTTGTCCAGAATGCCGACGAAGATTTTCTATGCAAACAGCCGGACAAATGATGGCCCCTTTACCTAGGGCGAGATTGTATTCGTTGCGAGCCTTCGACAGAATTTTAATCGATTATGCAGGTCCTTTTTTAACAAAACAAGGACGTGGTAAGATCAGAGCGAAACGCTACTTGTGCCTGTTCACCTGCTTAGCAACGAGGGCAGTCCATCTGGAAATGTCGTATTCATTAGATACGGACTCGTTTATCAACGCGTTTACCCGTATGTCTTCCAGGAGGGGGACGCCTACCTATGTTCTCACAGACAATGGCACGAACTTTGTTGGTGCAGAACGTGAAATGCGAGAACTGATTGAAGCCCTCGACCACGACAAGATCATTCAAGGTACCAGCAAGCATCATCCCGTCGACTGGAAGTTTAATCCTCCATCTGCTCCTCATTTTGGCGGAGTCTTTGAGGCGATGATTAAAAGTGCGAAGAAAGCAATCAAAGCCATATTGGGAGATGCAGATATCACAGACGAGGAACTACACACAGCCATATGCGGAGCTGAACGACTGTTGAATTCCAGACCAATCACATACGTTAGCTCAGATCCCAACGATCTCTCACCACTTACACCGAATCATTTCCTCGTTGGACAAATTGGAGGATCATTCGCCCCAGAAGCACTGGACAAAACAGAAGTGTACAACCCAAGAAAACGATGGCATCGCGTGCAACAACTGCTGCAACAATTCTGGAAACGATGGAGAAAAGAATTTCTTCCGCGTCTCAACGTCAGAAGAAAATGGTTTCATCCTAAACACAATTTAAAGGAAGGAGACGTAGTGCTGATTGCAGAACCTAAGGACAACCGCGGAGAATGGCCTCTCGGTCGTGTAATGGAAACCTATCCTGGTGCAGACGGCCTTGTGAGAGCTGTGAAAGTGCAGTCAAAGAGCAAAGAGTATATTAGACCTGTACATCGCCTGTGTCCCCTTGAGTATATCGAAGAACAGTCGGACAGTGACGACACTAGTGCATGATAGACAGTGATCAATAGTTCACAACCTTATTGTATTCTATAGTTATATGCGCATACTTGGTATTGAACAGACGTTCGCAGACTTAAATTTATGTTCATGTTAACCTTATTCCGAATGCATTGCATTCGGGAGGGGGATGTTAAGAAACGAATCGTTCCCTGTAATATAAAGTAAAAACATATATAACCGCTGCGCTTGCGTAATGCGGGCGTCTTTTAGTGTTGATTTTAAGACAGCGTGTTTTGTATTTTTAAATCGGTAAGAAATAAAGAGTTATTTGACAATTATAAAGAGAATCTGCCTTGTATACAGACTATTTAACGACCGTTCTAACAGACGAGAACACTATATGTTTAAATTGTAACTCTTGTCGAAGTTTGACCAATGTTATCAACTGTTGTTTTTAGATATCTGTATGCAACCTATATGTTAAAAGGGCCCGCAGTAGTTGGTTTTAACTGTTGTGGTGTCCCCGCGATTGGTCACTTGTATAGTTTGTATTTGTATTGTATCCATGTCACTCGTGTAATTTTACCTGGCGAAGTTAAATAAATAAATAAATAAATAAGTTTTCGGCTTTCATTTTCGGGCGTACTTGAGTATCCTTGAGTGAATTAAATATCAATATGTTCTTCCGTCCATTTGCCTCGAAAAATATTGAGAAATTGCAAACGAATATCAATGGATACGAGCTATCTAATTATAAATATCCTCTTAATTTGCAACATTTCTTGATAAAAATTACTCTATTGAACTTCGATATTCAGATTATGAAGACTCATTTCAATTTCTTTCACATTCCCGCCGATTTCAAGTTAAAAAAAGGTCAAACAGCTAGTTTAGTTCAAAAACCATACTTCCTCGCATTATCTGGCAGAGCCTCCCCAATTTCATTTCAATCTTCCCATCACACCGCGCGCGCTCACTTTTATTCAGGAAACTTTATGTAAGTCATTTGTAAATACTTAAGGAGGCTCTGCGGAGGAGAAAGTGTGCAATTGTTAATCCTGAGGATGACTACAAACTAGTTGAAACGTTAATTAAAAATCAAAATGTTGTTCGGTGTTACTGTTATTTTGTATCTGTTAACATATTTGACGCTATTACGGAAACAAAATAAATATTTAATATTTCTCCGGCAAATGTCCAAATCCATTCCAAAAACTTATATGAGAATGGATTGCTGTAAGTGCGGCATTTTTGAGAAAATATTTCCAGTTAACCATGCGCAAATTTATGCCGGCTTGCTTTCGATCGAGAGAAAATTGCAATCACAATTTTTCCATCAATCCATTGTTTCCGCCCAGGATTGAACTGTGGATCTTGCGTGTGTTAGGCGCACGTGATGACCACTAAGCTACGGAAACCTGCATACCGAAAGATGTTCGGCGATGGGTAACGATTGTTGAGTTAGTTCCAGTCGGATATATTTTTCTGGTTTAAATGAAATATTTTTTCTCCATTATTAAGAAAGTAAAATGACGTAAATTATAGTAGGCACAAAGGTTGCGGGCTGTCAGGAAGGCCGAGCTGTTTAAGGCGCCAG
Organism: Paramuricea clavata; assembly: GCA_902702795.2. Taxonomy (NCBI): domain Eukaryota; kingdom Metazoa; phylum Cnidaria; class Anthozoa; order Malacalcyonacea; family Plexauridae; genus Paramuricea; species Paramuricea clavata. The sequence goes on from CACRXK020013885.1 coordinate 7,636, forward strand.
ACTCAAATTTCCAAACTTGCTCCGCTAATGCGCAGCCAAAGGGCGTTCTTGTCCACTAATGTGGGCGAGGGTTCGAATCCCGCTCCTGACAGAAAATTTTAATATTATTTCGTTAGGCCGTTGAATATAATCCTGAGGATGAGTACAAACTAGTCGAAACGTTGATGAAAAATCAAAATGTTACTATTATTGTTATATATACTGTACGGAGTTACTGTAATTTTGTATTTTGTTAACATATTTGACGCTATTACGGAAACAAAATAAGTATTTAATATTTCTCCAGCAAGTGTCCAAATCCATTCCAAAGACTTATATGAGCATGGATTGCTGTAAGTGCGGCATTTTTAAGAAAATATTTCCAGTTAACTATGCGCAAATTTACACCTGCTCGCTTTCGATCGATAGAAAATTGTAATCAGAATTTTCCCATCAATCCATTGTTTTCGCACATAATCGATCTGGGGATGTTGCGCGTGTTAGGCGCACGTGATGACCACTACACTACGGAAACCTGCATGCCGAAAGATGTTCTGCGGTGATTACTTCATTCTCTGGTGTGGAAATTTTACGAGGGAGAAAACTGCTCGATAGATCTTGCATAATCGCTGTCTAGTTCCATTTAATTCTTAAATAATTAAACGCTATAATCAGCTAAAACATTTCTTCGTGGTGTCAGTTTGCAGCAGCACATGGACAATGAATCTTGCGTTCTCCCCGTCACTTAATCTTGAGCTCAATCGCGGACAACAGATGTCATATTTATTGCTTCCTTAAATATTGGGCGGTACCGCAGATCTTGACTGCCCGTCAATGGATTAATCAGTGTTTAGCATGAAACAGATTTTAGGGAAGATTACGCTAGAACAAGTAATAAATAATGCGCAAGTTCTTCTCTCTTCGATTGGAAAACGGGGGGAAATGGCAGGAATAGAAGGAAGAGTTGGTTTGTTCAAGCCGTATCGCGCGTCACAAATTAACGGTCTATAACAATTGGTTTACCTTTTCACAATCGATCATCGTTTACCTTTTCACAATCGATCAGCCTTGTTCCGCAACATATTTAGTATGTTTCGCCAAGGTTCGTACTGGGGACCTTGCGCCTGCGGAGCGCACGTGATGACCACTACACTACAGAAACTTGCATGGTGAAGCGCGAGTTCTGTCCGTTGCGGAATTTTGCTCATTTCATTTTGTGTAATGCATGTTTCTGCCCAGGATTGTACTGGGGACCTTGCTTGCGTAAAGCGCATGTGATGACCGCTACACTACAGAAACAAGCGCATCTTCGGACCCTTTGCAAACTTCCCCAGTATCAAACGTTCAAAATTAACAGAAAATTCTTTCATTTGAAGCTGCCGCATAAGTCCATTTGGATTCTTCTCTTGAAACAACAGAAGAAGCACTGACGTGCGATGTGAGTAACCATTGTTGACTTAGTTCCAGCCGGATATATTTTTCTGGTTTCAATGAAATATTTTTTCTCCATTATTAAGTGGCTGTCTCGCTAACAGCGGTCCGTCGAACTTCGCTTCAGAAAACAAATTTCTCTGAAACTTGGCACATCAAAAGGGTTTGGTAATCTTTTTGGAAATCTTTTTTTTTCGCTTTCCTAGAAGCTCAAACTTACTTGTGCCGAGCCGGTTCATTTGGTCAACCCTTTCAAGGCCGAAATTTCGCAATATTTAGGACTGCACCGTATCAAAACTAAACACGCTGGCAAAACGTTTTATTCGCCATTTGTTTTATTTATCTTTACTTATAAAGACGTACAAATGTCAAATTCATTGATTGCTTAGTTGATAAGATATCATCCTTGAAAGACACCCCTCTGTGTAGGTTGCGGAAGTGCACTAAATTATAACAAAGTTCGGAAGCAAAATTCGCGTTTGTTCGACCAAAATTAAAATAAAAAATTACATCCATATGCAGATGATGACTTTATCTCCAAGGTTCTAAAGTCAAACCTTCGGGTATGCCGTTGTGTGCGAAGCGGCGAGAAGGTCAATTTGGACAAGTTCGCGCTTTGTTTACATAAAATATTAACACTTCGTATTCCGCACTGAAATTCATCAATTGTTCGCCTAAGAACTGCTCCCGGCTCGAATTATTCCCAGAATTGTTCCTTAATTTCACCTAAACAAAGATACATGAATGATCTACGCAAGTTTATATGAAAATGTACATAACCAAATTTTAGCTAGTTGTAATTTTGAGCTGTTCTGCAGTGGAAACCCCACACAGTCATAAGCACGCCGCTAGACAGGAAGAGCAAAATGAATTATACTTTTTGATCTCTTTCATGTTTGTTGAATAAACTCTGAATATTTAGTATATATACCAAAACAATTCGTGGGAAATGGGATCCCATATTCTCTTGCATAGAACCGGGGGGTAAAATTGTTTTGCGTGCGTATTAAAGCCGCCATTCTTTATTAAAAAAATAACACCTAAAAATATCCAAAAGACCTAAATTCTGAAATGTAAAAACTATCGGCTATATGCAGTTAACTAACTTTATCAAGGAAACCGTAACAGCCAAAAATAACTTCTAGTCAGTGTTATAGGACTTGTAACGCGAAATCGTTGAGGTTTTAAAGGGAAGCGTTGCGTGACTGACGCTAGAAACAGTTGCTGGGAGGCTAGTCAGAACCCGGCTCTCGTTGAAATAAATCACGTTGTCCTTGTTTGCCTCACCGCTCGCCTGATATATTTGACGAGAGGGAATTTGGGTGGTATTCAGTACCGAAATACCGCAAGCAAATTTTGTCAATAACCGCAGTTTTTGATTCCAAAATTGCAAATACCGTGTAAAGCAAGATCTCCAATATCGCAGTACCGCAATTTTTCAAGGAAAATACCGAAATACCGTCAAAAAAATAAGCTAATACCGCCATACCTTAAATCTCAATGTCCCCCCCCCCCCTTTGGCCACTTTGCGCTTTTTTTTCCAGAAGTGCTCTACAAGTGGTCGACAATTCGACATAGATTGGCTGCTTATGTCGTAGAAAAATTTCCTAAAAAAAACAACCGTCCCTTTAAAATGTTGGCAATAGCTCTCTCGGTTCTTTCTACAAGCTGTATGCCCTAAGGAAAAAATGTCCAAATTACACTTTGTCGTATGTATTTTAAGTCGTAAGATTAATTATTTATTCATTATTCATATCTTTTTCGTTACTATACATGAGTTATTTTATGCACTACGTATTTTAGGCGCGGCCATTTGAAAGGGTCTAGGAGATGGTCTAGAAATCATTTTGTGCCAATACAAGGCTTTTTGTATCTGCGCGTAGCGCTAGATACTATGCTATTGAATTGTGTGTGAGTGTGTGTTAAAAACGCAGATTGACTAATTAGGGTTGTACGCCTGCGAACATGCAGTAAAACAAATATGTCGGCTTTTCGCAGATGCATGTACGCCAAGCGTACCTATTTTTTTTAGGGTGGCTGTATTGCATATCAAATATTGGTCTCTGCAGTAATCTTCCCCAGAAACTAAGAAGAAAATAAAAATACCACGCATGCGCAGGATGCAGTATTGCCATTCTTGAGCCAAGAGATCCATTTTAGGGCAGTTCGTTGATTGACTGATACGACACTCATGCCTAACATAAAATAAGCTTTAATTATATGGTTTTCCAAAAGCTGATCTGACTAAATAACAGCAAGATTTGTTTGTTAGTTGTAATTTCAAATTTATCTTTTACGCATGCGTCATGAGCGGGGGGGGGGGCTCTGGGTTCGAGAATAGAGTATTACATACTATACGAAACATTTTGTATTTTTAAATATCTGGTGCTTGATTTTCGGCATTTTTAGACACAATTTTTTTCATGTAATTCATCCGCTAGCCAAAGATTTGGTCACGGGAATACTAAAATACTATTCTTAACTATGTTATTATTCCCTTTTTTGCTTATATTTTCACCTTCACTGGAAGGGGGGGGGGGGACATAGGTCATTGAAGGGGCCAATCTCGTACCTAGAGTATACCCGTTCGCAGGTTAGGTGCTCATGGCCAGCACCTAACCTGCGAACGGGAAAACTCTGGGTACGAGATTGCGAAAGGGCCAGAAAAGGGGCTCAAAGTGGGGGGGCGGGGGGTGGAGTCCCCACAAGTCTATGTTATTAAAGCGTCCTGTATTTGGGAGAGAACTTTAAGTGCTTCTTCCTCCCTATTGTTCTCCTCCAATCTCGCCAGCTCTTCCTGAAGCAACTCCTCGTTGAGTCATAGCTTACTGGCTGATTCATAGCTTACTCAGAGCTGTAACTTTACTTTTTGGACCGCTTGCCCTCCGGGCAAGTTGGACATGAAAAGTAGTTGCCCTTAATAAAATTCACTTGCCATCAGACAATGGCCACTGGAGTACCTACAATCGCGTGCAAAATTAATGAGACTTTTCACATTTTTGGCCATTTTAAAGTACGTCGGCCTCCCCTTTGCCCCCATGATCAATGTTGGAAAAAGTGGGTTGAATTTCTCTTTTCAGTCATCCACACAACATTGAACTGGGCGTGAGGTGGGCATTTATGCAGTTGTCTCAATAATTCTTGCTCCCGATTGTAGGTAGGGGGTATAAATTTAGGGGACAACATGTCGACCCGTTCTTCCGCTGCTCTATATGGCTATTTTATACTGCCTCAGATTTAGTTTGGCCCACTAAAAACAATATTTAAAATCAAGTACATGCACTATAAAAAAAAATTATCCGACAATGAAATCATAAACTTAAAGATGCCCAGCTTTTTTTTGGCAAGGCAACTTGCCCAATCGGGCAAGCAAGATAAAACGTTTACTTGCCCGTCATGATATTCACTTGCCCCGGGCAAGTTGTAAGTTACACCTCTGCTTACTCGTTCTCTACCATTTGTCACGTTGCAATGCATTTATCTAGCTAATTTGAATATGAAGATGCTAGAGGAGCAATATCAAGCCAAATTTTGGTGAGAAAATCAGGATTAGGTTAGAAGATTTAGGTTAGGAGAAAAACACCTCGCGTTGTTATTGTTTTAGATCAAATCACTTGCCCCGGGCAAGTTGTAAGTTACACCTCTGCTTACTCGTTCTCTACCATTTGTCACGTTGCAATGCATTTATCTAGCTAATTTGAATATGAAGATGCTAGAGGAGCAATATCAAGCCAAATTTTGGTGAGAAAATCAGGATTAGGTTAGAAGATTTAGGTTAGGAGAAAAACACCTCGCGTTGTTATTGTTTTAGATCAAATCACTTGCCCCGGGCAAGTTGTAAGTTACACCTCTGCTTACTCGTTCTCTACCATTTGTCACGTTGCAATGCATTTATCTAGCTAATTTGAATATGAAGATGCTAGAGGAGCAATATCAAGCCAAATTTTGGTGAGAAAATCAGGATTAGGTTAGAAGATTTAGGTTAGGAGAAAAACACCTCGCGTTGTTATTGTTTTAGATCAAATCACTTGCCCCGGGCAAGTTGTAAGTTACACCTCTGCTTACTCGTTCTCTACCATTTGTCACGTTGCAATGCATTTATCTAGCTAATTTGAATATGAAGATGCTAGAGGAGCAATATCAAGCCAAATTTTGGTGAGAAAATCAGGATTAGGTTAGAAGATTTAGGTTAGGAGAAAAACACCTCGCGTTGTTATTGTTTTAGATCAAATCACTTGCCCCGGGCAAGTTGTAAGTTACACCTCTGCTTACTCGTTCTCTACCATTTGTCACGTTGCAATGCATTTATCTAGCTAATTTGAATATGAAGATGCTAGAGGAGCAATATCAAGCCAAATTTTGGTGAGAAAATCAGGATTAGGTTAGGAGATTTAGGTTAGGAGAAAAACACCTCGCGTTGTTATTGTTTTAGATCAAAGACGGCTACGCCGATGCATTTACTTATAGACGTCGACTTTTATGCTGGTGCATGCTGCAATCAGAGGCATAGCGAAGGCTATGTGCTTGGGGGGGG
>CACRXK020013887.1:0-13577 GCA_902702795.2 Paramuricea clavata
CTACTCCTGGTATTTTACCCGTACTGAGAAGATTCTTCTGCATCCGGGGCTATCCACGCTGTCTGTGGAGTGACCGAGGAAGTCAACTAGTAGGTGCCGAAGCCGAGTTACGGAAAGCCATTGAGGGAAGAGATACAACAGAACTGAAAGATTTCCTACACGAGAAGGGTATGGAATGGAAATTTGTTACACCAACTGCCGCTCATCACAACGGATGTGCAGAGTCGCTTATTCGAGTGACCAAAGCAGCGCTCAAGAAATCGATCGGAGATCAAGTTCTCGCTCCTTTGGAGTGTCAAACGGTATTATTCGAAGCGGCAAACTTACTGAACCAACGCCCAATTGGTCGTATTCCTAATGGTCCTGCAGACGGCACATACCTCTGCCCGAATGATATCCTGCTTGGCCGAGCATCGACTAACACACCCCAAGGCCCTTTCAGAGAAACGAAAAATCCACGCCATCGATATGAATTTTGTCAGCGGATCGTAGACAATTTTTGGAAAAGATGGTATCAAGATGTTTTTCCATCCATGGTTCCCCGACGGAAGTGGCATATTAAATGTAGAAATGTTCAGGTAGATGATATCGTTGTGGTCGCTGACCAGAATGCCATACGTGGGAAATGGAAGATAGCTCGTGTCACAGAAGTTTACCCAGGTGCAGATGGAAGAATCCGAAATGTAAAGGTCCGTACAGCCACGGGTGAATATTCACGACCTATCACGAAAATTGCTGTCATCCATCCAGTTGAGGGGGACGAATAAGAGATAACAAACACGGCACTGGCGAGACCGAGGTAGAGTTGTAACCGTGGCGCGGGAGGGTGAAACGTTGCGTTACAGTTTAGTAGGACTGGAAACTAAATCGGATTTTGAACGATGTGAATTAAGCGGAAAACACCACGAGTTGTTGATGTGTTTTTAAAATGAAATCAGGACAAATATAAGGACAAAATACGTTGGAAATATTACATTATTTATAGTTTAAAGTGACGGTGAATGGTTGCGGGACAATTGGGTTATTATTATTCAGGATTGTGCAACTTGTAAGTTTATATTGGAATGGAGTATCTCTTATACACACTGGTATTTGTTTATATTGATAACTATATTATTATACGTAATATATGTAATTGATATCTCTTTAATAGGATTTGAATAAAGTTTAACTTTCATACGAATCGGCAAATATCCATACAAGAGAATAAACAAAAGGTTCCTAAACGCTACAGGTTGTTTCAGTAATGTACACTGTAACTTTAAAACTTTGTCTTGACGTCTTTGTCCAGTATATTACCCGTGTTACAGTAACACCTGCAAACGCTTGTAAAGTAATCAAAACATTGCGAAATATTTTAGGTGATATTGTTCGATTTTTCTACACTGTCTGTTCAAAACAATATAGCTCGACAAATTCTAACAGTTTTACAATTGTTCCATATTGTAAATTTGTAGACTGGTATATCGGTATAACAAATATATCTCTCAGCTCTCGCATATATAATCGGTTTAAGATATGAATTCGTACAAATGAATATATAAAATGTTCAAGATTTAATAAATGTTTTGAAACGTTTAACGACCAAAGCCTCAAGGTCAAAACCAAAGGTCAAGCCCCACAATTTTCGTGGGTAAAGCTGTGATTGGCTAATTTTGAGGAAAGGAATTCTTGGCCAAAGTAAGCATACCTTATTACGTGAGGGCTCAGCCCGCTAAGTAGGTATGCGTAGGAGACTAATCTGAAACTGGAGCTGTCTGGCTTCTCGTCTGCTGTTTACACTACGCCACAGTAATCCGGTACGCGACGCGGAGCAAAAATCACTCCGCTTTGGAGGTGATATGAAAAGTAATCCGGTGCCGGAGTAGTGCAAACAGGCGAATCCGGTACAAAATCGGTTTTGTCGTGTATGTTTTAACATTGTCGCCTTTATTTGCTCGCTTTTACAATACTTTATAGCTGTTGTTTGTTTCGCCTTACAACCATTTACTATTTCTGCCGAAGACAAATGAAGAAAATGACAATAACATTGACTTTTCGCTTTCGAAAGAGCAAAATTTAAAGAAACACTCGTCAATTTTGGATTAGAGCGAAACGAAGCAACGTCTGGTGGTCAAGCTTTTTAAACAAATTTATACTTTACAAAGAAAACGGGTGTTACTTCTTGTTTTTAATAAATTTTGGTATATTGGTTACTTGTTTCCATGGCGACAGCGAAAGACATGAGCTGGCAACAGAGCGAAGCGGCATAGTGTAAACACCCTTGTTTTTTACTTCGGAGTAAAAATTAATCCGGTATGAAAAGTAATCCGGTATAGTGTAAACGGGGCCTAAGTTAGACCTTACACGTCGATTAAAGCCAAGTAAAACCCTTTCAAAGAGCGTGCCACATTAAACTACAGGTCATGCACATGGCGGTAGAGAACTCGACGAAGTATTCAGGATATTTCATAGCCAGTTTAAACGCCGTTGTGTACTATTCCTGTGAATTATGATGCCCAACACACCGGGTAACAAAATTTACCACTTTGTTCGGCTGTTCCAAGTACACTTTTAAGATACAAGGTCCGATCATATCATGTTCTTCGAAGCACCTGCTCAAAACAGTCCAACATAAATATCACCACTCATCTTCTTCGTATGAAAATATAAGTTTTCCTTTCAATTGCTTTGCTTTAAAAACAGTCATTAGGTTGTTGAAGAGTTAGACTAGAACCTCCAACAATAAAAACCCAGATGCTTTCAAAAACCAGTGAATCACAATGCTGTTAAACTTCAACATCCTTAGAAATTGTAACACGTCAGAAAAGCAATGCTGACAAGTTAAAAAGTCGCGTAACAAATTGGCTTCTAGGTTCTAGCCTACTACTAAAAAGCGATACAACGATACAGGAACCGGAACCTAGAACCGGAACGTGGAACCGTGCATAATTTATGCAAATTAGAGCATTTTGCACTACAGGAAATATAATAATTATTAACTAATAATTAATATTTACAGGGGGGGCGCAATTCAAAGATAATAATAATAATAATAGTTTATCAGGACTCTCTTGCAGTTACAGAAACAACTGAATGAACGAGTACTTTACAATAGATAAGAATATGTTATAAAATAGTACATGGATATGCTTTAGAATCTAGGCTATTTACAAGAGTTAAAATCATTAGGCATTTACCAAAATAGTAAATAGTGCATGCATAATTATTTACAATTTTCATATATATTAAAAAAATTCTTAACATGTTAAGAGTATTTAAATGTAAAAAAGGATTGAGCTTTAATTGTTCTGCAATCAGTAACATTATTAAATAGATAAAATCGATCAGTGTTCTGTCTCAAATTAATGTCATGGCCAGGAACAACAGGGATTGGCAATAAGGGATGGTTTTTCGCCTCATTCTGACCATGTATTTCTGACATATTTGCACTCTTCTTGTGGTTAAAGTTGGTAGTTGCATGTGCAAAATTCAGGGCCTCCGCATATGACTCGCTCTCCGAGAAAATTATCTTTAGTGCTCGTTTTTGGACCGACTCAATTTCCTTCGATAGATAATCCGGAATGTTTTGCCAAATAGGGACGGCGTACTCAAGTATAGGTCTTACTGTGCACAGGTACACTTTCAATAAATTCTTTTGGTCAACCCCAGCTCTTCGCAGGACTCTTAAAGGGTATAGTTTTTTGTTAGCCTTCTTAACAATGTATTCGATATGGGGATTCCATTTTAGGTCGCTACTCAAAATGACACCCAAAGATTTAAACGTTGTCACACGCTCAATAATATTGTTACCAATTTGGATTGGTCGGAGTAAGAAATTGGGGTTATGTAGGAAGTTTATAAGCATTTCCTTACACTTCTTACGATTGAGCTTCATGTTATGTTCATTAGCAAATTCATGTATATCAGAGACTGCAAAATTAAGGAGGCTCATAGAGTTCCTAGGAATAATCTCGAGGGCTGAAGTATCATCCACGAATTTTGTACGGAGATGCCAATTAGCCAGTAAGCTATTTGTCATGACCATAAAAAGTACCACTCCGAGTTTAGTCCCTTGGGGTATTCCTCCCTTCAGAGTTTGCCATTGAGAAAGGACACTACCAATTCTAACCGCCTGCCTACGATTGAATAAAAAGGCTGAGATCCAGGACAGCAAGGCAGGGTGAACCTGGAGCTTATACAGTTCTTGTATTAAAATAGAGTGGTCAATTAGGTCGAAACCTTTTGAGAAGTCTGCGAAGAAGATACGAGCACCAGCTTCGCCCACGCCCAATGCCTCATGAATTGTTTGCATCATGTAGAGAAGGGCATCTGTTGTTGAGTGCCCTTTGCGGGCATATTGGCGAGGGTCGATTTCTCCTTCCAAGTCCTTTAATAGTCTAGTGCAAGTAAAGCCTTCCATAACTTTTGCCATTGAAGAAGCGAGATTGGGCGGAGATCATTTTCAATTGTTTGAGGAGGTGATATCTTCGGAACTGGAATTGCGATAGATGACTTAAGTGGTGATGGGATATTCGCTTCTTTCATTGACTGGTTGTAAATATTACGAATGACTGCAGCCAGTTCAGGAGCAAACTCTTTCAGGATTCTATTCGGGATATTATCAGGGCCAATCGCCTTACTAATTTGCAGTGATGCTAATGCTTTAAACACCTCACTTTCCGTAACCAAGAATTCTTCCGGGATTTGCATAGGTGGAGTTGGTTGGCTCAGAGGGGCGAAGCGATCTGTAAGACTAACAAAGAAGTCGTTCACTTTATTAGCTAGGGATTCTATATCCATGTTGTTATCAAGGAACTGATACCATTCCTGTCGGATATTTTGACCTGATAGTTTTTTAATCTCTTTCCACCACTTTACAGGGTTAACTCTATCAACATCTGCTACCTTACTATGAAAGTAATTGGATTTTGCTGACTGGATCGCACGTTGAACCTTATTCCTCCAAAAACTATAGTCTTTAGAATTTTTTCCTTGTTGTTGGAATGCACATTGGCGTCTAGAAATCCACAGTTTTATCGTATTAGTAATCCACGGTCGATCTGTCGGATGCTTTTTAATCATTTTCTGTGGGAGAAAGGTATCAACTGCTTGGTCAAGCTCTGACATAAAGAGGTAAAATTTATCTTTGCTCGTACTCGCACTTAATACCGATGACCAGTTTTTTTTGGTTATCCATCGTCCAAAGGCACACCACGCAGAGTTCCGCATGTCCTGGATTCTAATTTTGGTAATAGTCTGTTTAGATGATATTGCTATATTTGGTTTTGCTAAGAGCCAATCCAATACGGCAGAATCTCTGTTTTTAAAAGATATAAGTTGTTTAAGATGGTTCACCTGTGTGATACGATTTCATTTTAAACTGACCTGTAAACGTGAGATTAAAGTCACCTGTAAGTAAAACAAGAGCGTTAGGTTCCTTAAAGAGTAATGAGTCAAGGTTATTCTGCACATGGTCTCTAAGGACAACATTCTCAGGTTCTTTATTGGATGTTGAATGATATATTACTCCTAGAATAATGGATGTAATTTCTCTTGGGAGTTTATGTGGTCTTAATGAAATCCAAATTGATTCTACATCAGATTGGTCACATGAATCCAAACGGTTACAAGGTATTTTATGATCCAAATATACACAGACTCCACCACCAGAAGATCCTATGCGATCCCTACGAAATAAGTTGAATCCAGGAATAGATACGCAATGATCAGGAATGTCAGGTGATAGCCACGATTCAGTAATGCAAATAACACTTGCAGAGTTTAGCTCTGCAATTTGCTGGAGCTCGTCAATTTTCTTTGGTAATGATCTAACATTAGTGGATAATATAGTCGGGATATCATAGGATTTTGGGGGATTCTTATTAGTAACAAGGGGAATTGAGATCAAGTTATTAATATTTCGGGTCTTCCGGGTATAATCCTTAATCAATATCCGATTGTTCTCGTGGGCATATCCATTAGGGTTTGCAAGGTCGGTAAGGGTTGTATGAAAGGCTGCGCGTACAAATGGTTCATAAGTGGGTGAGATATCGCAGGTGGAAACAAAGGGCCGGGATATGGACTTGGTTCCCGAAAAGGGGATGGAAAACCTCTCGGGTCAGACTGCAGAGGTCGCTGGGAATTAATATAGTGGGAAAAATCGCCGGGGTATGGACTTGGAACTCGAAAAGAGGATGTAAAACCACTCGGGCCAACCTGCAGAGGTCGGTGGGAATCAGCAGAGTGGGAAAAATCACATTTAGATTCCTTTACACAATGTCTCTTTCTACGTAGAAAGGGACAAGGCACTAAATGTTTCGGAGTTTGGGTATTTGGATATGATGGTTTATTAAGTCTGGTAGTAGGATTTGGGTTATTTTGACTGGAGATCTCGCTTACACTAACGTTAGTGGAATTTAGATCATTGACATCATCAACTTCAATATCGACTTTTTTGGCTTCAGTGGCTAGTATGAGGGGAATAGGATCATTTGCTTGGTTGGTTGGTTAGTAAAAATATTATATGCAAAGCACCAGATTTTGATTTTTTAAACAATTGAATGAACATCGTTGTAGCATTATATTACGAAGTAAAACATGCTTCGTAATTGCGCGGCGATTCTTTTTGTCTGTTTTGATATGACTGCATGTGACACTTAGTTTATTTAGCCGCCGCACTTGATTATGAAAATGCCAGTGCTCAGACAGAGAAGGAAACCACGGCAGGCAAAGCAGATTGCGCTGAATTCAGTAGCAATTGTGCGCTAAAGTAATTAGAATGTAGTCTAGTGTATCACTGTGTATGATACAATCCAACATTGCATGTGCTATATACGCTACGAATATTGCGAATATGCTGTATGCTAAAAATATCCGGCTGGAACATCAATCACAAACATGAATGAAGTTATGAAGGTAACTCAATGTTAAAAATACATTTAATAATGATTAATGAATATTAGCAATATTCGCAGAGTATATAGCACATTCAATGTTGGATTGCATCAATACTACTGACAATACACAAACATGAATGAAGTTATGAAGGTAACTTCAATGTTAAAAATACATTTAATATGAAAGTATAATAGGTAGGAAGGTAACTCTTTAGCGCACAATATAATTGCTGCTGAATTCAGCGCAATCTGCTTTGTGTGTTGTGGTTTCCTTCCCTGTCTGCTGGCATTTCATACTGAATCAAGTGGGACGAGTGCGGCGGCTAAATATTAAACTAAGTGTGTCACATGCAGTCATATCAAAACAGACAAAAAGAATTGCCCCGAAATTACGAAGCATGTTTTACTTTGTAATATAGTGTTACAACGATGTTCATTCATTCAGAATATTTTTTACTATCTTTAAATTGCGCCCCCGCCCCCTTGTAAATTATTATCATGTATATCTCCTGTGGTGCAAAATGCTCTAATTTGCATAAATAATGCGCTGTTCCAGGTTCCGGTTCCTGCATCGCTGTATCGCTTTTTAGTACTAGCCGAACAAATTCGCTTAGTGGAAAATAGGCTCATTTTCAATAATCAATGGAATGCTCAATCCAAATCCAATCCTAGTCCTATTTCTATCCAGCTAACCCGGTGAGTTCTTTTGTGAGGGTATTCATCAACTTGCGAGGGTATCTCTCATGTATATATAATCACGTTTCGATCCTGTCTCATCCTGATGATGGCTCTGAAATGGAGTTGAAACACTGTGCCATCATAATAAAAATGTTTAATTAAGCTGTTAAGTTGCAAGGTTATCTCGTGCATTTAAATAGGTTGAGCGGTCAGCCTGGTACGTTGAAGGGTATGCAAGTTCAAACGAGGCCAAGAATGTTGCATCCAATAATGTCCAACATGTTGGCTTTGTTAATTAATCATGCCTTTATATAACGTCACGAAATTTAATAGCCTGCGAGCAGCCGAGCCTGCTCGCAGGCTAAAAATTTAATTAGTACGGTAACGCTTTGGGTTACGAATCATTCTATGTCAGCCAAGGGCCTTAATACTCGGCAAGTGATATGGATGTTAATCGGACTTCATGACGTAATGAGGCGGGATACTGTCGCCCTTCCTTCCCCCGCGCCCAAATCCCCTAGGTTCTAGTCTCCCCATGCGATAAAGCGCTGGAATATAAATAGGAGGCCCTCGGTCGAGGCTACAACTGGGCTACACTAGTGGAAACACAGATTAAATCCAATGAGCGTCCTTCGCAACAAACAATTGGCTTGTTTCACTTTACAAGTACAAGTCGGCAATAAATGCATATTGTTCAACAAACGTATCCAGATAACAAAATACAAACAAGAATACATGAAAATAATATATATTTATATTCACCTTACATCAACAATAAACAATTTCAAAATTTAACTACAATTTCAAAATTTAACTATACATATCGTACTTTTCGGCGCATGAAAAGTTCGGCGTACACGTTTGGTGTGCATGCATAAAATATGTGTCCGATTAAATTCATCCAAACACAACTCCCGCTATACAAATGTCCAAAATACATATTCATAAAGTTTCGCAGGCCAACTAATTACTACATCACGTTATATTTACGCCTATGTAGCTATATTGGCATATATAAATAATAAAACTCTACAACTACTTCTGCCTCTTAAATCGTGTAGTTTAATTTCCAGTAATTAATTCCTCAATCCGGACCTAACCGTACATGTAGCTCTGTTTGTATATATAATTCAAAAAAGGCTGTCCTTCTAAACTCTAAACCTTATACCTTTCCAAGCGCGAAAACTGCAATGGGAACGCTCTCCATCGAAAATCTTGGATGTATGCACAAGGATTATGATTTATGACAATTAAGTCTTTCTGACTAAATACGGCAAACACTGTGTGTTCCAATTGCCCTTTTCGCGCTTAGGTATATATAAATACATCCAATTTATGAGAATATTATTAATCATTGCCCCAATTCTGCAATTATTAAAATAGGGGATCATGCAGTGACAAAAAAACTATATCAGTGACATATCTTTTTTGTCACCCTGTTATCGCCATGATAAAGGCACAAGTAATTTCACAATCTGAGGCTCGATCTGAGGAGATCTTGTAGTTCGATGGTAGTAGTCTACGTGGTTCGATTCCAGTTTTTTTCTGATATGTAAGTATGATACACATCCACAAGCTATATACAACATTATTATATTACAACAGCAATTCTGTACTGATACAAAATATCACCAACTGAAATTCGATAATTTTCCTATGGGCATAATTTTATATATTAAATATATAAAATAAGTTTTTATAAAATTTATTTTGAAGTGCAAAGGAGGCGAAATTTTTAAATAGCCAGTTTCGAAAAACTCTTAAAAAACTCATTAATAATTCAAAAGAAATGAATGTTTAATCAATGTTTGTAAATCGGAAAAGATTTGTCCTGATTTACATAAGCTTCAGCTTTGATTTTCTCGGCTGCCTTAGACAATGTTATTTTTAAAATTACTTCGCCAATGAACTCATAAGATGCATGGGTCGTTTTTAAGCACGTTAATTTAAAAACATTCTCATCCGATCTTTATCTGATGTACAAACTCTCGCCTTCGGCTCGAGTTTGTATTATCAGATATCAGATAAAGATCGGCTGCTCATGTTTTAACTAGTACTTAAAAAATCGTGTCACTTCATACAAATTTCACATTTCTATTATTCACCGAATTTCTACGCAATTTCTATTCAATTTTATTTTATTTTCTATCTCACTTGTAAGTCACACAAGTCAAAATTGTGTTCCTCCTTAAACTTTCATGTCATCTGCACTTTCAAATTTAAATTTAAATTAATTCATGACAAAACAAACATGGCGTCCGGTTGTTAGAAAAATAAAAAAAAAGTTAAAAAAAAAGTTAAAACCGACCTACCCTACCTAAGTTCTTACAAGAAGGAATAGGAAACCCACATACTTTTTTGGCAATTTTTGCAACGGGCATTGGAGGTTTCAATTCTGCCAATCAGCGTGGGAAAAGTTATAGGTGATTGGCTGATCAGATTGCTATTGACAAACATAGTTTTACGTCCAATTTTTCAATCTGTCACACACAACATGCAGTATGTTCTTGGTTTGAATTACTAACTTATTTTATATAAACTTTAAATTAGCAGTCATGTTACTCATGTTACTCATGTTCAAACCTGTGTAATATACGTTTCTTCACAAACGTCATTACTGCTGCTTGATTGTCGCTGTGGGCAGCAGGCCTTCCAAAATTCAATGAACTTTGCAATCTTTCTGTCGTAAGGTTTTAGTGAGCGGAAATAGGTAGGAGCCCATGTCCATGTCTGTAGCATTTTTGGCAGAACATTTGGAGACTTCCTTTGCAAGATATTGATGACAAGAACAAATATGAATAATGCGACCAAAGGCAACATAACTGCGAGCATGATTTCCCATCCAGCAATAGATAAACCAAATATTGCAGCCGGAAATAGGAAGAAACAAAACAACAAATATAGGACAGCAAACCAACGGTACTCTGCCGTGATGTTACCAAGTTTCTTAGCGAACTTTATCGGAATGTTTCGCATAAATGGAATCGGATAGAAAATCAAAATTCCTGTTATGTTGAAGAATAAGTGACACAATGCTATCTGAATAGCCGAATCAAAGTTCGATGTTGCAGCTAAGGCTGCAAGGATAGCCGTGCCTGTTGTGCCAATATTTGCACCAAGTGTTAGTGGATAAATCCTCTCTATCGTAACAATTCCTACGCCAACTAATGGTGTTAATGTTGATGTGAATACAGAACTAGACTGTACCAAAACTGTCATTCCTGCTCCAACAAGAATTGCAAAATAACCGGTGAGGTGTTTAAAGTGTCCTGGGAAATCAGCGTTAATTGTTCTCTTGACCACAACCGCTAAGTGACCTCTCAACATGGAATGTAATATTTTAACTATACCTAGCAAACAAACGCACAATATAAATAAGGACGCGCAAAGTAAAATAATGCCCACGACAGTATCGGACAGACCAGTGTCGTGGAAAATAAAGGAGCACGGTTTCACATCAACTGTCACGGATGTGTTCGTTGTAGTATTAAAAAACACCTTATCCTTGCAACTTTTTATAAGACTTTTATCAGAATCTACGTCTCCTTTTGCGAGTTCTTCCAGAACCTTTTTATCAATCTGGATGACCAAGTTGGTGAACGGCTTTGTAATCTTCTTTAGAAATTCAACCTTTGTCTCCTGGTCACCTTTTGCCCCCGATGCTTTCGTTATCATTTTGGTCAAACGATACAGATAACCAAATGCAATTTCGCACGGTAACAACACTAGAACACAAAGCCAGTTGAATACGTCATGGACTGTGGCACCAGCAAAAGCACGTCGGAACTGATTCCTATCACCAGCATGACCAAGAGACACGAGAATGTTTGTCACTGATGTACCAATGTTGGCACCCATCACAATTGGTATTGCATGTCGCACTTGCATAACTAGAAAAAGAACAAAGTGTTTACATAAAGTTACATAAAATATAACACTCAGTTATATTTAGAATTAAGAAACATGTTATATTTTCTTACAATCAGTGGCGAACACTAAGAGAAGAAGGAATTATATCTGATTAACTATTTAACCGCAGCGGCGTATTTGTGTGTATTTGGACCAGTCAGTCATTAAATCACTTTTGAGAATCGACAGAAAGTGAGTGAGTGATAAACCTAAAAATCGTGCTTACCTTGAGCAGTAAACAACACGGAGGACGGTATAAAACACATGCACGGAAGGAAGGCTCAAACTTTCAGGATTTAATGTTTTTCCGTGGTTTCGTACCGTTTCATGCGGTATAGGTTAAATAGCTTATATAGTCTATTTTGCATGTCAAACTTTGTATAAAAATTAATACGGCGTTTGAGCGAAATATTAATACGTTGTGTCTTGCAACTTTCCGTGTCCGCATTACGTTCAAGATCATGTACATGACGTTGATCAGTAGACAGGTGAACGCGTATTTTGCGCATCATTGGATATTGCAGGTTCAACCTCGTACCCAGGTGTACGTGTGTAACTAATACTCCAATAGGCCCTTTCAAGGTTTATTCAACAGGTAGGCAATTTGTCTGAGCATGCGCGCAGAAAATCAATATGGCGACGTATATTAGGAGTGTTTCGTGGATTTATCTGGTTTTAAAGATGATAAAACAACATTTTAATGAACGAAAACTTTGTAATATTTAGTGGAAAGCATTAAGCTGTGCATTCCAAAGGTTTTAAATTAAAAATAAGTACTTTTGCTTTATTTTATTGCTTTTTATGCTTTGAAAACAGGCAAGCTCATATTTTTTAAAAAAATCTTATCTAATATTTTACCTATTATTTGTTTAATCTGAACAAAAATAGATAGAACACTTGGCTATATAAGTTATAAAGGTATTGTTAGCTGATCTGAAAGATTTCAGTATTTCAGGTACACATTTTAACAAAGAATAAAATTAAAATATATGCATATCGAAAACAATGGTTTTTATTAGAACAATACAGAATAAGTTGTTATTTTCTATTTTTACAAAAAACAAGTTTGAAAACAGGATCTAGTCCTCCAGCTTGATGTCATATTCCATTTATTTGGATATTTGAATAAAGGAATGTGAAATAATAATCGAAACTTGATCAAAATTTGATACCAACACTGGAGTGAATAGATACTATCACCTAAAAATAAAAGAAAACAGAACTTAAATTTATCACATAATGCTATGAAAAAATCTTAGATATTACAAGCATATAGTGAACACAACTCTTTAACAAATTCACTAAAATAAGTTAAGTTATGCTACGATAAGAGGATGGCAATATATGACAACATCAAATGTTACCATCTTCAGTGTCCAAAAAAAGTGCCGCGCGCATTTTTCGTGGTCGAATAACTGGCATTGCCACAAACCCAGGTGAAAAAGCAATTAGAAAAACCTGGTTTTGGGTGATGAGATAGTCAAATTCTTGACTTATTCAATTTTCTAAGTTTTTCCAGGTAAACAGATCCAACATTGAAATAAGCCCCATTCGGGACCTCATAGGGTCCAAAATATTGTGTATGGACCAGATTTATTTCAATTTTCTGTGATTTACATAACACTAGTTATAATTTAAGGCTCAACCAGTATTGTTCAAGACATATTTTCCTTCCAGAACACCTTTTCAAAATACTAACCCAAGCATGTCAAAAATAGTGTACATTTACAAGGGCAATTTCAACCCTTTGGCACATTTTTCCCATGAATGATTTTAATTCTAATATAAAGACTATAGATAAAACTTTGATTTGAAGCTAGTTTCAAGTGATGAGCATACCCTAAATTTTAAGCTATACCTCAAAGAAGATAGGTCATTTCAACATAAACATTGAAATATGGGTATACTGACAGCTCTGTCACACGTGTAGTTTGACATTAGCAGACCTTCCGAAACATTTTAATGAAAGTATAATTCACAAAGTTCACAATTTCACTTACTTCTTAACATCTGTTTTAATCCAACTAGCTCTGTAGGCACGAGCAAAATTTAGTGTTGATGTAAATATCCATTTTGTTCATGTTTCCCCGGTGAAAGTATAGTCTATTCCAA
>CACRXK020013888.1:0-10257 GCA_902702795.2 Paramuricea clavata
CCCCCCCCCCCAAAAAAAATAAAAAAAAAATCCGTCTATGGTTCTGGCGCTCAATGGGTTAAACACTCTCCTGGTGCAAACATTGACGTTTCACGTGAGACAAATAGAATAGGCAATAATTCAAATGTTTGTCTTCACAGGGTGTAACTTTAGATGGCTCTCATCCCGTCTATATGTACGGTTATGGTGGCTTCAATATTTCTATTACACCAAGTTTCAGTGTTTCCAGGCTGATTTTCATCGGTCACTTAGGCGGAATTTTAGCCGTACCAAATCTTCGTGGTGGAGGGTAAGTCGAGTTCTCGTTCCCAGAGATTCAGTAACTTAGGGGTACTACTACAACATTGTTACTACAACCCTACAACATTGTTACTACAACATTGTTACTACATTGTTACTACAACGTTTGTTTTTAAAATTACATCGCCAATGAACCCTTTATATGTTTTTTAGGCCATTTAAAACGCTTGCAGTTCATGCTTTATCTGATATAAAACACTCGAGCTGTGCTCTCGTGTTTTATATCTGATAAAGTACTCCTCGTGTTTTAAATAGTGCATAACGTATTGCAATTATTTTGTTTTAATCTTCAGTGAATATGGCGAGAGCTGGCATAAAGGTGGAACTTTTGCCAACAAACAGAATGTTTTTGATGACTTTCAATGTGCAGCGGAATATCTTATATCTAATAAATACACCTCCATAGAACGGTCAGTTTAATAAATAAATAAATAAATTTCGTTGTGGATTGATAGGGAACTATCTGAAAAATACAAAGAGAACTTCAAGTTTTTGAAGAACGTTTGAAGTTCTTGTATTTTACTATTTTTCCGGTGGTTGTATTCCTATCAATATGAAGCTTATTATTGGCATTATTACATGCACACCTAAAAATCTCGCATCTTGTAGCAAGTCTGCCAACAAGCCGTCAACAAGTTGTGTTCGTACTGCTTGTCCCAAGTTGTCAACAAGTTGTGTTCGCACTGCTTGCCTCAAGTTGTCAACAAGTTGTGTTCGCACTGCTTGCCTCAAGTTGTCAACAAGTTGTGTTCGCACTGCTTGCCTCAAGTTGTCAACAAGTTGTGTTCGCACTGCTTGTCCCAACAAGCCGTCAACAAGTTGTGTTCGCACTGCTTGTCCCAAGTTGTCAACAGGTTTGGAACAAGCTGTTAACAACTCATAACGACCTTGTTGATATTATCAGACTTGTTGCAAGATTGTTCCAACAAGTCCGATACAGTCATGATATAACAATATTGTTACAACCTTGTGTCGTCAACCTTGTAACGTTCTTGTTATATATATCATGACTGTACATGTATCAGACTTGTTAGAACAACCTTGTAGTAAGTTTGATAATGCCATCAAGCTTGTTAGAAGTTGTTAACAGCTTGTTCCAAAGTTGTTACAACAACTGGGAACAAGCAGTGCGAACACAACTTGTTGACAGCTTGTGAACAGATTTGTAACAAGTTGTTTGCAGACCTGTAACAACTTCTGCGTTTTTACGTGTGTGCAGTGACACAGATCATGCATTCAAGATAAATTTCGTTTCATCTTTTTCTAGGCTCGCTATAAATGGTGCTTCTAATGGCGGTTTGTTAGTTGGAGCATGTGTGAATCAACGACCAGATTTATTTAAATGTGCCGTTGCCCAGGTTGGGTAAGTAACAGGTTCACCCTTGCTCAAGACAGAACGGGCCAACATGAACGACATTACGTATGCATGTAGTGTACAAACGTATCAGTGTGTTAATGAGTTATTAAAAATGAAAATATATATCAGTGTGTTATTGTCGATTTCATATTACTTTTCAAAGCGCGGTTCCCAAGTTTGTTGTCAACTTGCCAATTACGTTTCCAAATTCGGAAGTTGGGCGGGGACTTCGCAACGAAGTTCGCAAGTTCTTTTCAAAGTTCGAATTTATTTCATTTATAAATTTATTTAAAAAGGCATTTTTCGTCTTGGGAGACCACTGGACCAATATTTTACTGCAGTAATATGTGCATAGGGCCTTATACAGTAATTTCAACTCCAACTATCGGAACATTTGTTTCAATCAAAGTTCGAACTTTGAAATGAACTTGCGAACTTCGTTGCGAAGTTCACGCCCAACTTCCGAACTTGACAACGTAATTGGCAAGTTCGCAACGAACCTGAGAACAGCGTGTTGAAAAGTTACCTGAAATCGACAATAATGAATTATGAAAAATAAAAATATGTATCAGTGTGTTAATGAATTGTGAAAAATGTCAAATTTTCACTCTGATCTATCATTGAAACTTTTCCAAGGGGAAGTGCAAAAATTCTCTGGGGAGGTGGAAAAATTCACAGGGGAGGTGCAAAACGATCTCATGGGAGGTGCGCGCCTCCCCACACCTCCCCTCAAAATCCGGCCATGCTCTTGCTTGCTTTTGCAGAACAATGGATGGGTTACCTCATCACAAGTTTTTCACCATTACCCAAACCAAAGTGTATATGATTGTTTTATTTAGTGTGATGGATATGTTAAAGTTTCATAAGTTCACTATTGGACATGCATGGTAGGTTTTGCAGAAATATTAATTTTAATCTAGTTACCTGGGATAGGTTGTTCAAAGCTCGATTAGCGCCAACATTCGTTTAAAATTTAACCCGCTGTCTTAGTTTGTGTTTATTTCAAAACTCCAGAGAAGAAAACTCGTACTGTTTCACACGAGATTTCTGAAGAAATGTTTCCAAATTTATGAACAAGCTTTTGGGAAGTTTGCGTTGTTAACCATGCAAGGGTTAAGCTAATCGGCTGTCAACCAACCGGACCATGTAGTTTCACTGCGTTGCGTTTGGACACGTAAAAACGCACAAGTTGTAACAAACTTAATTGCAGCAGACTTATAGCAATGCTGTTCCAACAACTTGTCAACAGGATGTGTTCGCACTGCTTGTTCCCAGCTTGTTGACAAGTTGTCAACGGCTTGTTGGCAACTTGCTACAAGGATGTTGAGCTCAACAGACCTGTTACAGGTTGTTGGAACAACTTGTCATCGTCTTGCAATTCAACAGTTTGTCAACAAGTTGTGAGTGACAACCTTGTAGCAACTTGATAAAATAACAGCATTGTTACAAATTGTTGACAAGCTTGCTACAAGCCTGTTACGAAAACATCTTCTTGACAAGTTGTGAGATTTTTACGTGTGTAAGTTGAATATACATATATCTGATGTATTTTGTTTGCCTATAAAGTTTTTAACGTTGTTCTTTAAAGGGTGACGGACTTTGGATGTTCATCAGAGAAAGAGCAATTCGAATGGCTTATAAAGTGAGTCTGTGTCTAACTCGTGCATTTTGTTGATACTGTTAAGCAGTGTCGAACACTTGTTTGGGGGGGGGGGAGAGGAAACGTTAAATATTTGGGGGATGGGCGAATTATAAGTTGCCAACATATGATCAACTTTTGTAGCTGGAAATTTTAGTCCTTTAAATTTTTCCTGCCTTAAAGTCCATGCAATATTTTGAAAATACACTGTACTTTCCCACATGTAAAGCAACGTCTGCTTCTCTGAGACGTTATTCCTATTTGTCCGTTGACAGATACTCACCACTACATAACATCAAGATACACGATAATGGCGTCCAGTATCCCTCGGTTTTGTTGATGACTGCTGACCACGACGACCGTGTTGTACCGTTGCATTCGTTGAAATATATAGCCGAACTACAGTATATCATGGGAAAGTATGAAAAACAAGTAAGAAGGGCGGCCGTTTACACTTGCAATTTTTGCTACGACTTCAGATGCGATTTTCGTCATCTGATGGATGTAAACAAATGAATGTTTAGATGAGGGTGCAGGAAAAAGTTATTTCGCTGACCTCAGAATGACATTTCGTCAAAATTTTTTTCTTGAAGATTGGTTTAGAAACAAACTTGGAGTATGGTTAGGTTAGGGTAAGGAGTAGGATTAGGGTTAGAGTTGGTGTTTGTAATAGGGTTAGTGTTAGTAAAACCGTTGCTTTGTTACGTTTTGTCACTCTGAGGCCAGCGAAATAATCTCTTCCGAGAGGGTGCATACACTCAGAACATTCATAACCTATCTCCTCGTTCACATCCATCAGAAGAAGGAAGTCGCACTAGAAATCGCAGCGAAAATTGCAAGTGTAAACCTTAAGGCCTTAAAGAATCTTGGGTTAGTCATACATGTATTTGAGAAGACTGCTTCCATTACATGAATTTGACCAAACACCCTGTAGCTAGAGTTGGGTAACATGATTCAACATGGAGTTTATCATGAAAATATGCAAATTTTGTATAGGGGGATGGGGGAATACTCACGCAAAAAATTTCACATCTTGTCTCAAGTTTGTCAACAAGTTGTGTTCGCACTGCTTGTCACAAGTTGTCAACAAGTTTGGAAGAAGCTGTTAACAATTTGTAACAACCTTGTTGATATTAGCAGGCTTGTTACAAGGTTGTTCCAACAAGTCCGTTACAGTCATGATATAAAAATATTGTTACAACCTTGTGTCGTCAACCTTGTAACATTCTTATTATATCATGACTGTATCAGACTTGTTATAACAACGTTGTGACAGTCTGATAATGCCATCAAGCTTGTTGCAAGTTGTTAACAGCTTGTTCCAAACTTGTTATACAACAACTGGGAACAAGCAGTGCGAAGACAACTTGTCGACAGCTTGTGAACAGATTTGTAACAACTTGTTTGCAGACTTGTAACAACTTGTGCGTTTTTACGTGTGTAGTCTCAACGTGTTATGTCTAAGATTGTAGCTGGTATAATAGATATTAGGATACGTCATAATATTTACTGGGTTATATGAATATATTTAGACGAATCCACTGTTGATCTTAGTCGACACCAAATCTGGACATGGGTTTGGAAAACCAACTTCTAAAAGGGTAAGAAATGAGATGATCCAAAACATTCGTAAGGTTGACCAAGCGCGGGAGTTTGATTTGGTTTTACGTTGTTCTTTTCAGATCGACGATGTTGCCAATATGTTTGCTTTTATTGCCAAGAATATAAATATAACAACATGGCTGGATCAATTATCAGTAAATGCCTGATTCATCACGGTATGTGTGCCTGTTTTAATGCAGGAATAGACACGCGTAAAAATCTCACATCTTGTAGCAAGTCTGCCAATAAGCCGTCGACAAATTGTGTTCGCACTGCTTGTCCCAAGTTGTCAACAAGTTTGGAACAAGCTGTTAACAACTTGTGACAACTTTGTTAATATTATCAAAGTTGTTGCAAGTTTTTTCCAACAAGTCCGTCACAGTCATGATATAACAATACTGTTACAACCTTGTGTGATCAACCTTGTAACATTCTTGTTATATCATGACTAAAACAACAGAAAGAGGGACTAAAATTAACATCCAACAGCTCCTATCTCTCTATCAGTTCTTAACTGTTCTTCCTAGTGGTCAAGCAAGGGCTGTCTCTAATTAGTGTAGTGTAACTATATACAAGAGAAAACTTAGACTTAACCAACTTTGAATTTTTTTTCTGTGTTGGTGTAGTGTACTCAGGTGAATATGATATTTTTGGTGTTACTCTGAGTATATATCCACACCGGGCGAGCTTCGTGTGGATATGTGGTTCGAACCTACGACCTTTGGAATACTAGCCCAATGCTCTTCCAACTGAGCTACGCGGTCAGGACGGTTCGAGTAGGTGATATTTCGGAACAGAATCTAGTTCCTTCGATACCAATGTATTCTAGTAATATGAATTTTTTTCTGTGTTGGTGTAGTGTACTCAGGTGAATATGATATTTGTGGTGTTACTCTGAGTATATATCCACACCGGGCGAGCTTGAAAAATATGCCCGGCCACGGTGGGATTCGAACCTACGACCTTTGGAATACTAGCCCAATGCTCTTCCAACTGAGCTACGCGGTCAGGACGGTTCGAGTAAGTGATATTTCGGAACAGAATCTAGTTCCTTCGATACCAATGTATTCTAGTAATATGAATTTTTTGTGTGTTGGTGTAGTGTACTCAGGTGAATATGATATTTGTGGTGTTACTCTGAGTGTATATCCACACCGGGCGAGCTTGAAAAATATGCCCGGCCACGGTGGGATTCGAACCTACGACCTTCGGAATACTAGCCCATTCGTATCGTTTTTGAAAAGCTTGATAATTCACTTTGAATTACAGTCATGAACGGAAGGTCCAAATATTAATGAATTTAATTGCCTTGATCTGTAAATGTTCGAAATTACAAAGGTATAAAACATATCAGTACGTCGAAAAGCAAAAGAAAAAAACTAAATTTTGATCTTATTTAGATCTGAATTTTCAATTGATGACCCTCGCCAATCGGACCTCGTTTCAGCATTGCTTTTCTGCCGCTTTAATACCTATTGAAATTGATGTACACTTCGCTTGTGGGATGAGGTTATAATATATTAAACTCAATAACGGAAAGTCTTTGTCTCAACCGCGTCATGCGTGCGTCGTATCCAACTAACAATTCCACATTTATAAATAGAAGAAAAAAAACACACACTTAAAACGAGGTCCGAATGGCAAGGGTCACCAATTAATTGTTGAAATGGATACAGAATTTCGACAAACATGTAATACCTCTCGCCGACCACTGACCTCGACTATTTCTTCTATTTTCCGGCCTAGTCAACTCTTACAAGTAAATTTACACTGCAATGCACAAAATATTTTTGAAATTGGTGTTTTAGTAGAGTAGAAATTTGAGTGTTGAATTGTTTATTATGTTTGTTAAAAGCTTGAAAGTAGTATAGTACACATTGAACTACAGTCTACAGCCATGAATGAAAGTCCATTAATATGATTAATCTGTAAATGTTCGAAATTACAAAGGTTAATTTATCAGTACGCCAAAAAGCAACAGAAATAATTCGAAGTCAAGTTCCTGGAGAGAGGTCAATTGTATTATCAATAAAGTATGTATTTCTTAATTAAACCACAATTGATATGATTATCTGGCATAGATATGATTTTTGTCTACTGGACATCGGCAAGTCTTAACCGTATCCCACATGCACATGCGCCCAACAATGTTAACATGTATTAACAGAACAGACGAACAGTTAAACTTTGGGCCGGATTCAAATGTCGAAGGTTATCAATTTTATGTCGAGATAGATGGAGATTCTGCTGGCAGCTAATAACTCCGCCGACGAATTTGATCTCGATTTATTTATACTTGAGCAAGCGAATATAAAATTAAACTTTAAACTCAAGCATAAGCCAAATTGGTGATTCCCCTTATTACGTTTTTGTAGCGCTTTGCATTGTGGTTATAGTGGCATCACTGATAACGATGGCGGCCTCGAATGAAACTATTGAATGTTTTCGGGAATATTTTGCACGGGTCAGGACAAAAATAAGCTATCTTAAAGCGTAATAAGGGGAATCGTCAATTTAGGTTTCTAAACTAAGGCCTGGGTCTAAACTTCGGGGAACGTGGAGAGCAAAATTGTTGTGGTATTTGGAATGCGAGCGCCAAAGGCGCGAGGAATCTAGCAGTATTCGGGGGCATGCTAGCCCTGGAAAACTTTGTATTTTTAGATTCATTAGAAGGCTATTTAACCTATTCTAAGATGGGGTTTGAATAAAAGTTACTATCACAAAAAGCAATTCTTAAGTTAAGCCACTTGTTCGATCGAAAAAATCTTTTTTGTATAACATTGTACCAGGGCCTTTTTTAAGGATTTTCCCATTGGGGGGGGGGGGATTTTTTTGAAAAGGGATCTTTCTCTGATATAATATATTAGAGAGGGATAGAATGGCTGAAAACCGCGTGTGGCCGACATATCACGCATGAATAGGGGGTCTGGGGGCGTACTCTCGTGAAAAGTTTTGAAATATAAAGCCCGGAAATGCCATTTCAAATACTATTTTTCGGCGAATATACAATTTTTGAAATTGGCTTTTTAATTGTGTAAAAACTTAAACCTTGAGTTCGAATCGTTTTTCAAAACCCTGATGGCGTACTTTGAATTGCAGATATGAATGGAAGGAAAAACTATAAAATAATTTGTCCGATCTGTAAATATTCGAGGTCTAAACTTCGGGAACGTGGGTATTGAACAAAATTGTTATGGTATTTGGAATACCAGCGCCAACGGGCGAGGAATCTAGGAGTATTCGGCCGGGGCATGCTACCCCTGGAAAACTTTGTATTTTGAAGAAAAGTTACTACCACAAAAAGCATTTTTTTAGTTAGGCCACTTGTTCGATCGAAAAAAATATTTTTGTATAACATGGTCGGGGGGCGCATTTTTTGGAAAAGGGACTATCAAGAGAGAGAAATAGCAATGGCTGAAAGCCACGTGTAGCCGGCATACCACGCATGAATAGGTGGTCTGGGGGCGTACTCCCGCAGAAAAGTTTTGAAATTTAAAGCCCGGAAATGCCATTTCCTGCATTCAAAATGTAAAAAATATATTAACCATAATTGATCATTAATTATTATAGGGGGATAGGAATGGCCGAAAGCCACATGTGTGGGGACATACCCACCCAGAAAATGTTTGAAAGTTGAAGTCCGGAAATGCCATTTCTTGCATTCTGAGCAATTAGTTGTTCAAAAATTTATGCTAACTATACTTGTGTTTGAAATAAAAGAAGGAAAAAACGCACAAAACGTGAAAAAATATTGACCATAATTTATCATTACTTAGTGGTAGAAAAACGCAACAATTTAAATCGATTTTGTTAAACAAGGACAAAGGATGAAGCCTAAAACTTGCTTTCCGTTTATCTACTTGTTGTTCTTCACTGTTTTTTTTTTATTAATTAAACTTAAAAAAACGGGACTTTTCCTGGGTGGGGGAGACTTGGAGGGCATTTGAGCCCCCCCCCTCCCCCACCCCAGCTTGTATGTTAAAAAAGGCCCTGCATTGTTCTACTGTACTCAGCACACAAATACAACAACAAAATAGCACCATTTCTTCGTTTTTTGAAGTGAAAATTATATTGTAATAACTTCGACTGCTGCTTTGCGCGTAAATTCAAGTTCAAATGTGCTTTCAACCACCATTGGCATTTTTTTTTCACTGGAGTTTTACTAGATAGGGAAGACTACGACTTTTATTGATAAGCAGAAGAGATGGGAATCATTTTTGGATGGGATCATTTTCTGCCAGGATTTCATCTTTTCAAAAGGCAATCCCTTTGCCCATTGTGGAGGTCCCCTTCCCCCTTATGCGCCCTTCCCCCTATGCTATATCCCATGTGCGCAGTGCCCAACAATTGTAACATCTATAAATAGAAGAGAAAAACAGAGTTTTAACGAGGTCCGAATGGCGGGTGTTATGAATGAATTCATTAGAAGGCTATTTAACCTATTTTAAGACGAGGTTTGAAGAAAAGTTACTACCACAAAAAGCAATTTTTAAGTTAGGCCACTTGTTCGATCGAAAAATATATTTTTGTATAACATTGTACCAGGACCTTTTTTAAGGATTTTTCCGTGAGGGGGAGGGGTTGATTTTTTGAAAAGGGACCTTTCTGTGAGATGATATATTAGAGAGGGATAGTAATGACTGAAAGCCACGTGTGGCCGACATACCACGCATGAATAGGAGGGTCTGGGGGCGTACTCCTGCAGAAAATTGGAATTTGAAGCCCGGAAATGCCATCTCCTGCATTCTGAGCATCCAAATGAGTTGCTCAAATATTTATGCTAACTATACTTGTGTTTGAAATAAAAGATGGCAAAAAACCACAAAACGTGAAAAAATATTGACCATAATTTTCATTACTTAGTGGTAGAAAAACGCAACAATTTAAATCGATTTTGTTAAACAAGGACAAAAGATAAAGCCTAAAACTTACGTTCCGTTTATCTATTTGTTGTTCTTCACTGGTTTGTTTGTATAAATTTAGGAAAACGGGAAGGGGGGGCAAAATGTTCTTTCGTGGGTGGGGGACAAGCAGGGGCTGGGAGGGCATCCCCCCAGCTTGTATGTTAAAAAATGCCTTGCATTCTACTACTGTATACATACAAATACAACAACAAAATAGCACCATGTCTTCGTTTTTGAAGTGAAAATTATATTGTAATAACTTTGACTGCTGCTTTGCGCGTAAATTCAAGTTCAAATGTGCTTTCAACCACCATTGGCATTTTTTCACTGGAGTTTTACTAGATAAGGAAGACTACGACTTTTATTGATAAAAAGAAGAGATAGGAATCATTTTTGGAATCATTTTCTGTCCGGATTTCAACTTTTCTCAAACGAGCCCCCCCCCCCCCCCCCCT
>CACRXK020013889.1:0-13577 GCA_902702795.2 Paramuricea clavata
GCGCCGCTGTATCGGCAAGGAGATGATGAAGCGAGACTTTCTACAGTCTCGCATTACATCTTGACACAATGACACTTGACTTCAACACATTTTGCAGTATTAGCCACTGTTCCGAGCTATTTGATGTGCGATTGTTTTACGATTTGTAGCGGATAATTATGAATGTAAATTGCCGTAACTAGCGTGCGCAGGTATGTAAAATCTTCACATTTCAAATTTGTTTTATTTTGTCCCAGTGATGATAGCCATGGATGTTTTTACGGAAACTAGTGCTGTTATTCGTAATTATTAAGCGTGTACAACTCTTGATAAGTAGAGTTGTGCCAGTATGGAGAAAATATATATTTAGAAATGCTACTTTTTCACCCGGTCGATTAGCCGCGTATTTATAGTCGGCACTATCTCCAAGTTGTTTTAAGACATCCAAAGTTTGAGTTCATAAATGCTGAGCTAGTGTAATAAACTGCAGGCCTGCAGAGTATATCTCGGATTGAATCATTTTTGAGAGCGCGAGAACGTGACAAAGATGACTAATTTTTGTGTGTTGCAGCGATGCTAATTTCGTGCTTCGACGTACACACGTAAAATTGCCCAAATATCGAAATCTTTTGAAATTTGAAACAAACCCCTTTTGTATTGATGATAAGCAAGGGTTTCTTAATCCACACACAAAGTTTAAGGCTGGGTTTATTTTTGAACCAGTATCGAGTGGTCGGAAATTACAGAGACGGACTCTTAAGGTGCAAAAAATTTTCCCTCACAAATTCTTGTTAAAACATGCTTAAAACCCCTTTTTTTTGCACCAATATCTTCAATATTTAACTTTAGAAACTTTTTTCTCACACCCGATTACTTATATCATAAAGCGTTTTATTTTCCAAATTTGGGGGCCACCCTTACACATTTTTTTAAAACTTTTTTCGTGCTCGAATTTTTTTTCTGTTTCCCCTGCTCGATTTTTATTTTTGCTTTTGCCTCCCCATCACTTTTCTAATGGTCCGCCCCTATTAAACTGTGACATTTGGGTAGTAATGTGTTTAGTAATATGTCATAATATTGTGCTGGCTATCTGGGCTATAGCTTTTATCTTTCTAACAATACGTGTAATTTATACCTATTGCAAATGTGGTACAATAAATTTGTCATTGACATTCTCAATGAGAAATTCACAACAGTTGTTGATTGAGGTCTTTCTTCTCATAGTATAGTCCTGTTCACCACAATAAATTGTGGTGAGCCGACTTGCATCGATTGTGTTTTGACAGTTCAAAATATTGTTCATTAAACCTTTTGAAAAAAATAATTAATATCCTTGAAAGCTATATTTTTTCCTAGTTGTACTATACTATAGTCTATACATTAGTTTTACCATACCGTGGAGGAAAACATTTAAACGTGCCTTTTCTCCAATTAAGTCGATTTCGTAGCCAAAACCAAATTAGCCATTTTGCTTTCACAAAAAAACACTGGTCGTTGTTTGTTTTCTTAGTATTCCATACCTTCGTTTCGAAATACATTTAATTTAACACTGGCCAGTGCTGGAATAAAATTATCCCTGACACGGGCCGTTTATTATACATGGCAAGTGAAAACAAGTTCTGAGCTCTCAAAATGTACCAGCTGGAACTATTTAAGAGTTTTTAATACTCGCTCAGGTACGTTGTCCGTCTTCGGCACTGTATATCACTCATTGTTCATAAATTGCTGCTAAAGACAGTGTATTGTAAAACGTAATTTCTAAAAAAATGCGAGCATGTTGTATAATGTATATTTAAAAAAACTTATTAATAATTCATCAGTAAAATACAAAATAAATTAATGTTTAATCAATGTTTGTAAATCGGATAAAGATTTGTCCTGATTTACATAAACTTCAGCTTTGATTTTCTCGGCTTAGATAATGTTTATTTTTAAAATTACTTCGCCAATGAACTCATAAGATGGGCTGTTTTTTAAGCACATTAAAACATTCGCATGCGATCTTCAATATTTTACGATTTTTATTAGAAAAGGTAAAAGGTAATAAAAAAATGCCGTTTCGATTTCGATTTCTACAAGAAAATTTAATTTTTAAAAATTGCCAGGGTGTTGTATGTATACACACACGTATGTATGTATATATAAAATTTTGCGATTTTTATTAGAAAACTTAATTTAAAAAAAACTAGTGCCAGCATGTTGTATTTACATACGTATGTTTTATTAGAAAATTTATTTTTTTTAAAAAAATGCCTGAATATCAGTTATACATACCAACATTTTGCGGCAAGCGGTATTCTGTAAACAGCGCCAAATTAAGATAGACTGGGTAGCGGCTATCAGAGAAAGGAGAGCCTGCACGAAACCTACTGTTTTGCCATTTCCGCCCACCTAGCCTGGGGGCTACGCCTACTTTCAACAGATGTCAAAATTGGCCAATCACACAGATTGTTTACGTTTGCAAATTTACTTGTCACAATAAAATAATATAGATTCCTTGCTTTATGTTTGCAAATTTCAAAACGAAATAATATATGGATGTCGGCTAAAGAAATTTGAAGTATGTAGGAATAGCGCTAGGCTTAGGGCAATCTCCATCCTCGTCACAAGTAGTTTGCAGTCCGTGCATGTGTGAGAAAACTACGAAATATCGTGGATACGTACAAATATAATTAGTTTCGACGGTGGTCAACCGGGACAGACCGTGATGTATTAATTAGAGAGGTTAAGATACCCCGATTCCGGTTTACGGGTACGGGTGATATACACGTACCCGTACCCGTAAATCGGGGAATAACTTGTAACTTAAGAAATCCAAGATACTCCGGCGTGAGAAAACCGGTCAAAGAATGGCAACTTTCGCTGTTGAGGTTCGTCGTAAATTGTTGAAAACTTTGACCAGCATATGTGCATTATTTATTGGGGTAAGATGCTGAAAATTTGTACTATTTAAACGGCCCAAATAGTAAACAGAAACCACCCGTACCCGTTTGTCGTTTACGTGTAGACCCCGGTTTACCGCGGGGAAACGGGTAGAAATTACGCGGGTAAAATTGCTGACATCAGCAAAAATTGGTAAACAAAATGGCGATACTCGTACCCGTAAACCGGAACCGGGGTATCTTAACCTCTCTATTGTTAAAGTTTCGGGCGATGCAGGGAAGCCAGTTAAGGTGTCTGAAGCCGTCACTCCAGAGAGAGCAAGTCCGGTTCATAAGACATTAGCATTCACAGCAATTCTCTCCTGGCACAAAATTATTAGGTACAAAATCATGAAGAAAAAATCTTTTGTCGTCGATGAAAACCAACACGCTCGTGAAAGAGACGCTTCTATTAACAAGCAACAATCCAACGAAGACTACACAGCCAATATCTTTAGAGCTTCATGAATAAAGTTCGAAATATCCTTATTATATGAACAATGGTGTTTTACTGGAAACTAAAACAGAACTCATACGTCACTACATCCGGGACCAGGTGCGCGTATTTTCCGTTTTTCACCCCTGCGAGTGACATACGAAGTTCGAAAATTTCTCGCCATTTCATTTTTGTTGTTTTGAAAATACAAATGGTCTTTGGTTCGTATTTAAAACGAAACAAGACGCCTGCTCAGGCGTTCACACTGGCCTGAAAATAACGAGATACGTGCTATGGTGTAAAAGGCAGGAATACAAATCTTAAACCGCAAGCAAATTTTATGGACTTTTAAAAAAAATAAAAGACCTTTTCGGGAGAGTTAATGGTGCAAATCTATTACTAGGAGTTACTGTCATACTTCTAGACAATTCTCGGTTATGTCCCTGAATGTTTCCTGCACAAATTTGTTTCTCGTTCATCATTTAAGCCCGTTCACAAACTCATTCTTAAATTGTGTGCAAGGAATACGAGTAAATAGCCAACATGAAAATGAAGCCATTGGGTCAAAAGTGGATATTAAGGTCTATTAACCTATTAGCTGACAATGTACACTACTTTAGTATTAACTCTGGCTAATATAACGCCAGACCAATTTGTAACGCCAGACGATTTTACTTGTTAGTGGCAGAGTACTGTCAGTAAGTGGGTTAACAAACACATCTGACATTGGTCTCTTATTAACCATTAACAGGCAATGCACCCTGATTTAGTCTTCTTTAGTGATTTAGTATTCTTTAGAATTTGCTCAGAGTCAACGTGAGTAAAATACATCTTGTATTCAAGCGGTTTCATGTACAAAGTTTCGTTTGAATACGGCACAAAGTAGGAATATTTATTTTGAATTTTTCAAAATATCGGGTTTTTACTCGCACGCACGTTTATAGCTCGATTGATGCACGTGCAATCATGCCGACCTACAGAATCGATTTCCGGTTTTTCCTAAAGAGCGCGTTGTTTTGATCGCCGCGCTAAAAATATAAATATTCTGTAAATACCGAAATAAAAGATGAAAATCCCAAGACACAAGCTTGAAAATAACACTATAAATAGTGTTTTCGATTCTGGTTCCAATAATATTATTACGAAAAAGATATGTCCAAAGGGGCCGAAGTTATGTTCGGCAAAATGCATGGCTAGTTTACATTGTTTGTTATATTATGAAATATGATACCATACTTGTATTTAAATTCGCGTCGAACTAAATGTTATTGCCTTTAGACAAATAAGTAGACTTGCCACAAGTCAACCTCGAACGAAATGCGTTTCTTCGAGGTCGACTTGTGGCAAGTCTAGCAAATGAGAACCATACAATAATGGTTCTAGTTCTTGTTGGTATTTTGAACGCACGCCTTATCTTTAGTAGAGCTACCACAAAGCTTTTCGCGCGGATTATATTTCGCGCAGTACTAAAATCTCCGCACCCAGCGGCCAGCGCTACGCGAATTCTCTTAATTCTAGTACTGCGCGGATTTTAACGCATGTATTTAAAGGTATATTGTCGACATTTGACTAAAACTATCGTAAGGAATTAGGAGAGTTTGTCCTTGTTTATATTCCAATATATTGTATAAATTCGCTGGGTACAAATTTATTAAATCTTGGGGCTTTCGAGTCGTTTTACAAAAAGAAAAACATTAATTGAACAGGCAAGAAAGTCCAGAGTGTTAAAAAAAATTAACACAAGTACACAACGGATGTTATGAGTCCACGACGTATATTTATAGTTGTTTATTAAAAAGTCAAACTGTCAAACCTTTAACTTGTCCTTGTTTACATATCCTTCTATAGATTGTATAAATTCGCTGGGTCCAAATTTTGTGGTTTTCGAGTCGTTGCACAAAGAAAAACACATTAATTCAACACGCAAGAAAGTCCAGAGTACGACACAGCGTAAAATCTATTGGAAACAGGCACAATTCTTTGAAAATTCAACGAAACTGTGTAAAATATAGTTTGATCACTCTGTGAAAATTCGCCATTGGAGTTAGGAATTGCGCGCGTGCGTACAAGTGTATGGAAAACGAAAAATGTACCACAAGCATGGCATGAGTCGACTATTACGTACATAAATACCAGCTTATTACTATGCTATCTAAATCATGGAACCGATAGCCTGCGAACAGGCTCTCAAGCTGAATTGAGAGCCTGCATCGATGACTAATGAATTCGAATATCTGCGTCTCAAATCGTGACGCGAAATTCTCATTGGTCAGATGCTATAATTTATATGTTTCCGCTGAGCTCTATATATGTCAACTGCTGAAGCACTATGCATAAAAAACACATTAACTGATCAAATTGGTCTTGGTCATCTTATCTCAAAGCACGAAATGTTCTGTTTTGAGAAAACAGTATTTAAAACATTTGAACTTTTGCTTGAATATCTTATATTTCGAAAAACAGTATAAACTGTACGGTCTAAATTTAGTTTGCACGGTCTAAATTTAGTTTGCACGAAAGTTGTAAACAACACCATATAAGGATAGACATTCCATATTTGGAAAAAGAACGTTACGGGGCAGATATTCAAATTCATTAGTCATCGATGCAGGCTCTCAATTCAGCTTGAGAGCCTGTTCGCAGGCTATGGAACCGATGGCATTTTGGCTTAATCGTTGCACCCTGAGCCTGCGATGAGCTAACGCAAACTCCATTTCTCGAGTACGAAAAAAAAACAGAAAAAGAGGGATTTAAGACACTTGGCCTACAGGCCAGTGTAATTAAAATTGGAAATTAAACGAAAACATTTAAAAGAAATCTTGAGATAAGTAAAATTTATTCTAGTTTATGTTTGCACTGATAATTTTAAAAAATATCGCTTTTATACTGGTCTTTTGTGTGCTTATTTGCGCCATAGAATTTTTTTTAATTGTCAAAATAATTGATTATACTAAGAGAATTAAATCATTTTTTAAAATAAAATTTGGAAGTCACCGATGTCGTTTATGAGTTAAATTACTTTAAAGCCAAAATATCCGCCATCTCGAAACGTCATTGTTGCTATAGCAACGGCAGCTGTGTAACTTTTGTGCAAAAATTCAAACTCTTTAGATGTTGTTTGATAAATGCAAGGTACATTTTGTTCATCAACAAGTAAAAATTGTCCAAATATACCAGCATGAGCTCCACCTTTGATTTTACTACAGTATAATTATGAGTAAATTGTTAAACAGGTGGAATGACCCTCAAATTTTTCTCAAATTTTTGAAAAAATTAAAAAAATTTTTTGGTTTTATATGATGCCTATGTTATCAAAATATACTCCTATGTTGCTTGCTCCATGATTTTATGCCTAAAATGTGTTTATTTTAAGGGTTTTTTACTGGATATTCACTCGTTGCTATGGAAACAAATTTGTTTACCCTTTGTTTTTTGCCTATAAAAGCGAATTTATTTACAAAATTTTCCTTAAAAAGCGTGGGGTATTTAGGGACGACTGGGCTCTAATCTAAGCTTTTCCCCAGGCCCCCTACGAAACGCGCAGACGAAAAAAAACAACATTCTTTCTAACATTGTGATCAGTAATGCAAGAAAATAACGAGGAAAGCGAGGTTTCTTTGAGTGCTGATGAGGGCAACGTTGGCGACATTCCAGCTGGAATTTCAGTGTCCTACAAGAAGCTTCAGCCTCGTGTTCGGCAGAATTCCAGTGAGAAAAGAACCCCTAAACCTTCAACAGAACGTTCTGAAGGGTATTTATGGATTCAGGCTTTGTGATATGGAACTTATTGGAAATGTTTTTTCCATATTTGTCAGCTTCCCAGAATGTATACAACACAATGGAAGAAAATAGTATCGTGAAGGTTGTGCTTCTAAATTCCACCTCACTTGCCAAAACTGCAAATGGATGCATTTTTCTTGGATTTCAGAACGAAAAACAAAAGAGTTTTGAGGTAAATTGACGATTAGTGTATGGAATGCGAATGATTGGCAAAGGTCATGCTGGTGCATCAAAGGTTTGCTCTGTCATGAACATGCCACCACCACCACCTAGACCAAAGTCTTTCAAGAAGTCATCTCGTGTCGTTGCTAAGCATGCAAAGACAGTTGCTAAGAAGAGCATGAAAGCAACTGCAAAAGAAGTGTGTGTTTTGCAACAAAGTGAAGATGTTGATGGAACAAATCCTGTAAACTGTGGTATTTGATGTGACGGTACCTGGCAACGAAGGGGAAATTCATCATGTAAAGGGCGTGTTACGGTTATGTCGATGGATAGCGGGAAAGCAGCGATGTTTTGCTAATTTTAGAAGAGGGGGGACGCCCTTGAAAATCAAATGGGCGTGGTCATTCGATTGGGCGTGGCCATTGGCCATGAAATTAAACAAGCGGGGATTTAGTGACTTTAGTCTAATAGGCAAGCTTATCAAAATATGTCACATTGCTGTCGATGACGGTTAACGGATGGCTACGAAGCCAGTTTCAACTTCTGAAATTATGTCTTCCACAGATTTTCAGTAAAGAATTCAACGATTTTAGATCTTTTAGAAATCATATCTCTTATTAACTACAATGGTCAACAACCTATTTTACAATTTCTGGCTTAGGCTTGATTTTTATAAATTAGTATAGTCTTTCACGCATTCGCGAAATTAAACATTAAAATCATCAATGGGAACATAAAATGATTCAATAAGAACATTAACATGAATGGGAAAGATTCAAGGATATCTATTATCCAAGCTTATTCAGTTACTCGTGAAAACGTCATATTTAACTTGCAAAGTTGCCTATTTGCCGA
Organism: Paramuricea clavata; assembly: GCA_902702795.2. NCBI lineage: Eukaryota > Metazoa > Cnidaria > Anthozoa > Malacalcyonacea > Plexauridae > Paramuricea > Paramuricea clavata. The sequence goes on from CACRXK020013889.1 coordinate 8,134, forward strand.
GTTGGTTGACTCACATAGCACTAATGCATAATCGAAATTGGAAAGTTAACGTGGTTTTATTTGCTTTTTGACATCTACCGCGCGCAAGCTACATGTTTTTCAGGTATCATGTTCTGCTAACTCCATGCATAAGGTAATTCAAATTATATCCCGCTGGGCTGCTGCCTGACGTTATCTCCGTGCTGATGACAATTGATTGTGAACTATCTAAGTGGACGTCAATCATAAGACTCTAGACTATTATTTTGTACTAGTCTGCTAGAAATTTCGGCAAATAACACGTATGTAGAACAAGTGATAGCCAAAATTATTTGGACGGTGTCGAACGGCGCTCACTGAACTTCGCTAATATTTAATCCCTGCCAGGGGGAACGGCGTTCCCCCATGTTTGATTTTGGCAAGGGGAACGCCGTTCCCCTGGTAAAAAAAGGTGGGGGGACGGCGTTCCCCCGCGTTCCCCCTGGAAAACATCACTGCGGGAAAGTTCTTGATGTTGAGACACTGAGTCACTGAGTACATTTTGCAAAAGAGGCAATCATTGAACTTTTAAATCTACTGGATATTACTCCTGGCAAGTATACAGAAGTGGCTTGTCAACTTGAAGACAAGTTGAGAGTTTCGCATGCAGAACACAAATCCACGCCCGAAGTTAAAAGGAACTCCTTCTCAGCAGGGGCCATGTAATTCGTTCATATCTTTGGTTCAGTGCACGCTATGTAAATGAAAATACTACCATTCGATTCAGTATAAAAATATACACTAATTTATAACGATAGTTTTAGTCAGTGGCTAAATTGTAGCGACTTATGAGCTTTGAAAGTCAAGCGAGCTTGGTATTTGATCAAATTACACAATATTACTAACAAATTATAAACATAGACATACCTTTCGCCGAACATAACTTCGGCCCCTTGAGACGTATGCTCATTCAGGTAGTCTTGCTGAATGAAGCAGTTAAAAATAACATGTATACTGTTATTTTCAAGCTTCTATCTTTAAAATACGAGTTTTCTTGCCGAATTTTGCATTTCTGCCCCGAATTTGCGTTAATCCCAACCGGAAATACGACGAAAAACCGTCAAAACAATGCGTAGTTTGTATCGCGTGACTCTGGAAATGCCAGAAATGGATTCTACAGGTCAAAGTGCACCCATACGCGTGAGTTTGACGTCATCCCGGCTAAAGGGAGCTCCTTATTGGCCAAGTATTACGTAATACAAGCGCGTGCGAGTAAACCCGATACCTTGAAAAATTCAAAATAAATATTTCTACTCGCCGTATTCATACGAAACTTTCTACACTAAAGCGCTTGAATACAAAGAGTATTTTGCACATATATCCTTTCAGAAAATGACACCAAATTTTAGAATATATTCAACTTTTTCTCTTTTTCCCGTTTGAATGTTTGGCGAAGCCGTGAGTATAAATATATGATTGTTTCGGTTTGTGTAATGTTTTGAAGGCACTTGACCCCCGTTCGAAAGGTTATATTGTGAGGATTTCAATGGTGGCATTTATTTAATAGGGGGGGGGGGTAAATACTCGCCGATATATTTATAGTAAAGTGATGAGAGGACTGAAAAAACAAAAGTATGACAAAAACAAACAGGAGGAGGGAGTAAAGTATGGTGCTGGAGAGTTCTATTGACTTTTAGGGACATGAAGTGTTTTTGGTAACCAATTACATGCATAGTATGAAAAGTTTAAACTGTATTTTCTCCAATAAACGATTTTCGCAAGGTTTGTAATCTGCCAACAATGATATCTCAAAAACAATTAAACAGATTTGGCTAAAATTTTCAGAGGATGTTTACTTAATCAAAAGCTATGCAATGAACTAGAATGAAGTCATTAGGTCAAATATTTTTTGTGCTATAAGCAAAAATTCATGCTGATCATGATTAAATTTCAGGCACACATAATCACATATTGTTTCATTCAGAACTTAGAAACTATTTATCTGATTTAAAATCTTTTAGTTCATTGCATGGGTCTGGTAGTGCTTATTATTTTCCCAAAGTTTCATAGACAAATCTTAAATTGCTTTCGAGTTATGATCGTTGGCGCAATGGTCCGCTGCAAGGCGTTTCGAGCTGTTATCTTGGTAACCATGGCAACAGCATATGTCGGACTCACATAAATGTAAATACTTTTCTATTTTCTATTAGAGAAAAAAATATGAGAACCGGAAAAACAAAACACTGACTATTGCAGGACTCGAACCGCCGATTAGCAGTACGTGAGAACGCACGTAACGCCCTAGACAAACACGCCACCGGCACTCGCTGAAATTTAAATTCAGAAAATCTAAATATATACTGGTGTAAACATATACAAACTAGAGGGCGCTCAGAGACTGCATACCTCCGCCCGCTACTCGGAAGTGAAACGCAACCTTGGAATTTGCTAAGAAATCCACTTTGCAATTCTTAAGTATAAAAGATTTTAGGCCCCGCGAATTGAAATCGAATTGCTAATAGATCATATTACTGTTGTTGTACTGTACAGTACTTGTAAAATAAAACTTATTTCAAAAGTGTCATTAAATAAATGCATAAATTTTGCTTTATGCACTCGCGTGTGCAGTGATTTTGACAGTTGTGCTATTTTAAATTCCCAGGCAGCTAAAATATTTTGTCCTTAAAACAATGTCGATTTCTTAGTGGGAAATCAGTTTTTTTATACACCCTGTATTGAAGTAATCTAATGTTATTAGAATTTGAATGGACTGGCGGCACTTTGCTGAACGCAATAATGCGTAACTCCGTAAGCCTTGTTTTAGACATTGAATTTCGGTCGTGTGAAATGCAACTAAGACAATAGATACTGAAGGCTGAAGCTTAATGAGGTTTATCATCTCATTATTGTCTTAGTACTGCGTGCATACATTATACACGTCCTAATTACGCATTCATGCAGTGAGTTTTTTTAATTGATCGGGAAAAGCAAGACAGAATTTTGTTCATTTCTCGTTCAACTTTTAACCAAATTCAACCAAATTTTAATCAGTTCTTCCTTAGTCGATGGGAAGTGCATTCAAAATATTGCGTATGAATATGTTTGGTATTTCCACAGGCGGCCCAATCTTACCCTGTGTTACGTTATATCTCTATATAAATAGTATATTGAAAATCATTAGAAAATCCTGTGTTATTAATTTATTACGTTATATCTTTATATAACAGTATAATGAAAAGCACTTACATGTGTTTCTTGAAAGATTTTAACGAGAACTGGCCAAGATTGGCGTTGACAAGAGGTTAATGGCCATAGTTGTGGTTGACATGAGGATTAACAGCAAGAAATAATACAAGCCTGGTCACTTTGACCGTTAATTGGACTAATTGGGAGAAACGCTGACAGAAATCAATCCAATAACGCGAACTTCGGCTGTCACATCCTCGCCAAATTACGTTACATCGGAAGAGCGATAATTTTTACATAATATACTTTTCTTAAACAGAATTGAACAATATCTTCCTGCAGAAAATGCCAATTGAAACTTGCAAATGTCTAATTTTCCGATGTTTGTGACTGGTATGAATTCATGGCCTTCAAATTCGAATTACACGCTGCATTATCATTGGTCGGCTTTCAAAACAACAACAGGACATTTCCGGTAAGAGAGCAAACGTTTGGGGAGTTAGCGAATGGCCTCTGCGAATGGCCTGTTGTTGTTTTGAAAGCCGACCAATGACAATGCAGCTAAAATCTTTTATGCTTAAGAATTGCAAAGTGGATTTCTTAGCAAATTCCAAGGTTGCGTTTCACTTCCGAGTAGCGGGCGGAGGTATACAGTCTCTGAGTGCCCTCTAGTTTACGAATGTTTTGTTTAGAACTCATGATAGCGCCGCCCATGCAGTATATATAAAGTTAGTTCAGTTTATGTTCCTCCTGTAGTAACACTGGACCAGTAAGAGATGATCTTTACTGGACTATATATAAAGTTAGTTTAGTTTAGGTTTCCTCCTGTGGTAACAGTGGATCAATAAAAGATTATCCCTACTGGACTTCTATATAGAGAGAACAGTTTAGAGCTGAAAAGCTATCCAGCAAAAATAAAGTTAGTTTAGGTTTCCTCCTGTAGTAACACTGGATCAATAAGAGATGATCCTTACTGGACCTCTAGGAAGAACAGTTCAGAACTGATAGAGCTATCATATCCAGCATCAATAAAGTTAGTTTAGTTTAGGTTTCCTCCTGTAGAAACACTGGATCAATAAGAGATGATCCTTACTGGATCTCTAGGGAGAACAGTTTAGAAGTGAGAGAGCTATCTGATAAATAAAGTTAGTTTAGTTTAGGTTTCCTGCTGTAGTAACATTGGATCAATACGAGATGATCATTACTGGACCTCTAGGGAGAATAGTTTAGAACTGATATGATAGAACTATGCAGTATAAATAAAGTTAGTTTAGTTTAGGTTTCCTCCTGTAGTAACACTGGATTAATAAGAGATGATCCTTACTGGACCTCTAGGGAGAACAGTTTAGAACTGATAGAGATATCCTATATAAATAAAGTTAGTTTAGTTTAGGTTTCCTCCTGTAGTAATACTGGATCAATAAGAGATGATCTTCAATGGACCTCTAGGGATGTTAGGGAGAACAGTTTAGAACTGATAGAGATATCCTATATAAATAAAGTTAGTTTAGTTTAGGTTTCCTCCTGTAGTAATACTGGATCAATAAGAGATGATCTTCAATGGACCTCTAGGGAAGTTAGGGAGAACAGTTTAGAACTGATAGACATATCGTATATAAATAAAGTTAGTTTAGTTTAGGTTTCCTCCTGTAGTAATACTGGATCAATAAGAGATGATCTTCAATGGACCTCTAGGGAAGTTAGGGAGAACAGTTTAGAACTGAGAGAGCTATCCAGTATAAATAAAGTTAGTTTAGTTTAGGTTTCCTACTATAGTAACACTGGATCAATAAGAGATGATCCGGCTTACTGGACCTCTAGGGAGAACAGTTTAGAACTGAGAGAGCTATCCAGTATAAATAAAGTTACTTTAGTTTAGGTTTCCTGCTGTAGTAACATTGGATCAATACGAGATGATCCTTACTGGACCTCTAGGGATAACAGTTCAGAACTGATAGAACTATCCAGTGTAAATAAAGTTAGTTTAGTTTAGGTTTACTCCTGGATCAATACGAGATGATCCTTACTGGACCTCTAGGAAGAACAGTTTAGAACTGATAGAGATATCCAGTATAACTAAAGTTGGTTTAGTTTAGCTTTCCTCCTGTATTATCGGCATATTATAGACAAATAAGCACTGGACTTCCCTGGACCTTTTGGAGAACTTACAGTTAAAAACTATAATAGAGCCACCGAAAATTATTTCTAGCCGATCGAGGCCTTAAGGTTGGCCGGTTGGTGAATTGCATGGGCAAACGCAACACGTGTGATCGACATTAAAAATCATCATTAACATAAAA
>CACRXK020013890.1:0-13575 GCA_902702795.2 Paramuricea clavata
GAATGGAATAACGGGCTAAATATGACTCGTATTTACTAAAATATATATCGATATATAGCCATATTAAATGCTATCTAGAAGCTTGAAAATTATGCCGAGTCTCCGACTAAGAATGTTTTGACAACACCGTCATGTCAGGCAAATATTTCCAATCTCATCAGCAATTTAAACCTGTCAAGTAGAAAGCGTAGTTGTGTATACCAGTATGGTCTAGTGTTGATCACAACTTGCGAGTACATAAATAACATCAACGATTGCTCAAACTCGGTATCGTAAATTTGTATATAATTTTTTTAGTTGAGCACATTTTTAATACAGTTTGATTTGGTTATGTAGACATCGAACATGTACATGATGAACGAACATTGTCGTATTTATAATTAAACTGTTACTTGTATATATAAATTTTCCGCCATATTAAAAATACTGAAATCTGCTAGGCGTTCTATAGCACCTTGAGCGGTGACGTCACACCTAGGTCCCAGTCTCGTACTACATCCACTTTTTTCTCGCGCTTGCTTCAGAACGACTGGGACTAGGCTGACTCACAACATTGTTTTGGGGAAAGGGAGTGGGGATTTTATCTGAAGTAGTTTTTAACTATACCCGTTTTCGAGTTAAATAGTTTTAAAAATATTGGAGGCGAAACCAGGATTCATAATTAATTGTCAAGCGTTCTCTGGTTAAAAATATTTATAACCAGAGAACGTTTATGTAAACGATAGTTATTAACTCTTGCGATTCTGGTTGGTTTCTTGTTGCACTAACTATTGTAAACTGTTTGCCCTAAGTCCCGTATTATTCTGAGAGCAGTAAGAGAAACCCAGTCACACGAAAGTTGCTCAGGTTATTACCTAAAGTGATTTATTTAACGATCTGCCCTGTCCAAACCAATTTTTTAATACACAAAATTAACAAAGAAACGTGCTAACCAACCGCTCAGCTAATAAAACATTTACAGTATTTACTCAGGTTCTCTCTAGCGGGAGTTATCCTATTAAGACCGTTTTCTATTAAGGCCTGATTCCACGAGCGCTTTTTCTCGGCGAAATGCGAAATATTTCGCCTGTTTCTTTTGAATTGCGACTACTCGAATAAATTATTTCTACTTGATTGATCACAATTCAAAAGAAACAGGCGAAATATTTCGCATTTCGCCAAGAAAAAGCGCCCGTGGAATCAGGCCTTTACGGTCGTTTTGTCCGCGCGGTATGAGAGCCACTTTGCACATGCGCACCTTGCGCTATGACAGTGGATACATCTTGTTTCATTTATTGACATGGGAATTTGTGCGGTTATTCGCGGTTAGCTTAGACTGCTCGCGGTCTACGGTTAGCTGTGCACAAACTCGTCCGGTATTAAGGCCTCATTCCACGGGCGCTTTTTCTCGGCGAAATGCGAAATATTTCGCCTGTTTCTTTTGAATTGTGAGCAATCAAGTAGAAATAATTTATTCGAGTACTCGCAATTCAAAAGAAACAGGCGAAATAATTCGCATTTCGCCGAGAAAAAGCGCTCGTGGAATCAGGCCTTTAGGCGTCCTGTGTGAACTGGAAAAGCGAAATCGTTCAAAATTCATCCCGTTCAGTAAACGGAGCCCACTCCTTCGCCTCGCGCCGTTTTGAGAAAGACCCTGGGAACGAGGTTGCGGAGCCCATTGAAATGAATATAACTGGAACGCTACCTTCAGATAAACTGCCTATCTTTTTATTGAAGCGTGTTTATATCATGATCGACTGATTGAGCGCTCTTCGCATGCCTGAAAAGACTGGGACTGGCCTTCAATTTGCTTCAAATTTCCGTTTAGATGAAGAAAAAATAGAGAAGTTCAGATTTGACTTCCACTATCTCTCACTGACGCACCTGATTGGTTAATCGGATGTATCAATAGATGATTCCCTTATTACGTTTTCGTAGCGCTTTGCATTGTGGTTATAGTGCTATCACTGATAAAGATAGCGGCCTCGAATGAAAATATTGACTATCGCGCACCTGACCCTAGCTTTTTTTTTAAGTTCTTGCACGGGTCGGGACAAAAAATAATCGTGAATATCAGTGGAAGCACTATAACCACAATGCAAAGCGCTACGAAAACGTAATAAAGGAATCATCTATTGAAGTCAAATCTGAACCTCTCTAATAACGGATAGTAAACGTATAAATAATATTTCTTCTTGATATTATAGATATGGAGAAATCGTGGATATCAATTTAGTTCGAGATAAATCATCTGGAAAATTCAAAGGTTATGGATTCTTATGTTATGAAGATCAAAGAAGTACAATTCTTGCAGTGGATAACTTAAATGGAATAAAGGTACAGTTGGTATATGTGTTAATGTTTAAAAGGTTTGGCAAGCCGGCAATTATGTAGAAATTAGAATATCATATTAAATAAAAAATATGTACGTTTCACGTAATGGCAGTGCAACTGCAGTAACAACGGTGGTATAGAACAGGAGCGTTCGAATTAGTTATCTGAGCATTTGACATTTTTTAGCTTGGTGGTCGTACAATCCGAGTTGATCATGTGGCTAACTACAAACGACCAAAAGGAGATGAACGCGATGAAAAAGGCGAAAGAAAGGACCTACCGCTGGTTGGTTGTGCGCCCACAACACCACCTGGCTCTGACGAAGACCCGGATGAAGAAGAAAATGATGTCGTGATGGAACCCAAAAAGAAGAAAAAGAAGAAGGAAAAATCAAAGAAACGAACAAAAGAAAAGAGGAAAAGTGAAAAGGGCGAAGTGGAAGAGCGAGCACGAGCAAGATCGCCAAGTGCAGAAAGATGGAAGATTGGTAGAGATAACAAAGAGTTGGGTGGTAGAACGAAAACACTGGGCAATACCTCGGAAATGGATCGAGATAGGAAGAGATACAGGGATGAACGAAGTTACAGGGATAGAATGAATGTGGATAGTTATAGGAGGCACGACTATAAAGAAAAAGACAGAGAAATGGACATGAGAGAGGATGTTAAATATAAAGGGAACATTGAAGAGAGAATGAAGTATCGTAGAGATGATGAGAGAGGCAGGGACAAAGATACAGAAAGAAGACGATATGAAGATAGAAATAGAAAATAATCTTACCAAGGCTATTTCACGAGGTGTCAGATACAAAGGAAATATTGTAGACAAAAGGAAATATCGAGGAAATAAGGATAATGAGAGAGGCCGCGACAAAGATACAGAAAGAAAACGGTATGAGGATAGAAAAAATATTACAAAGGTTAGATATAAAGGAAACAATGTAGACAACGGAAATTTGTACCAAACTCAACACATCGATATGTTGGATTATCATGAAGACACGCGTATGCAAAACCTGAATGTTTGGCGTTGAACATTTAGTGACTTTTCTTCGTTCTCTAATAGAAATAATAGATAGATATGCGTACTTTTTAGTCTCTTGGTGAAAATGGAGATTCCACAAATGAAGGAGATTCCACAAATGAAGGATTTGGAAGGACGTTTTCACTCGTCCCAGATTCAAAAGGACAGGGGCCATTATCCGTCACTGAGTGCCATTGATAAAGACTTCGCGATCGTTTGCAACGGTCTGTTTTGTTTGCGTTCTAACAAGATAAAGACTGAACTACCATAGATCATGTGAATATCGTATGTGAATATCGTAATTAATGAAAATATATTACGTCAACTAGTGAAAATATATTAATAAATACAGTGTAAGTTAATATGCTATACTTCATTACTGTATGCTAAATTCCGATGATTTGCTACAAATTATGAAGCTATTCGTAATTCCTAACTTTCTTAGCCATTTCCAAATTCTCCAAATATTTATCACTGATTTTTATTTGATAAGGTTCCAGAAATTGAAAAAAGGATTACCAAGGACAAGGACAAAGCTCTTGGTTAAAACTCCTGTTGAACCGTCATCTCGAATGTTTTTGCACATGCTATGAAATATTGTACTGCACTTAACCATGCAATACTGGGCCCAATAGGAATTCTAATCCGTAATTTTGTCATGAATATTCAATTCAATGTCCAACATCAAGGATTCGATATTTAATTGATCATATACAGTATATCTGATCTTGATCTAATTTGAAATCAATGACATTCAATTGGTTTTGGAATGGATTTGTAGTCTTGTTTGATTTCTATCCAAGTCTCCATATCTTCAATCGAAAAGTACATTTACAAGGGTAAATGGATAAGAATAACGTAGCCGTAGAAGATAACTAGTAAACTCAAGATGAACAATCGAACTGTCCAACGATCTCTGTTTATGTTCATCAGTAATTCCTGTTTCGTATTTGTTTTGACAACCAATCTAGTCCTTCATATATTCCTGTACCTTTCGTAGCACACGTCGCCTGTATATACCATTTTCTCCCACAAAGAGTATGTAAACCCAATTTCTCAGCTAACTGTGTAGTTCCCATTGATAATGGCAAATCCTGTTTATTTGCAAATACCAGTAACACAGATCTACGAAGCTCTTCTTCTTTAAGTAAGCAAAACAATTCAGATTTAGCTTCTTGAATTCTATCGCTATCATTACTATCGACAACGAATATAAGTCCTTCTGTCTGTTGAAAATATAAGCGCCATAATGCTCGGATTTTGTCCTGACCGCCTATATCCCAGACTGTAAAATTTATATTCTTGTATTCCACACTCTCTACGTTGAAACCAATTGTCGGCATTGTGTTTGAAATTGGTTCATTTAGTTTAAGTTGATATAATATTGTCGTTTTCCCTGCTGCATCGAGACCAACCATTAAAATACGAATATCTTGCTTACCAAACCAACGTTTGAATAGATTTACAAGGGTGTTGCCCATGCTATCTTGACAGAAAAATTTTGTAGCCGCGTATAAGGAGCTTCTAGTCGTGATTGGAAGAAAACGCTAAAAAACGAGAAATGTGTACTCAAAACCTATACGAACGAGGTCCACAAATTTGAAGCACAAAAATAAACTAATATTACAACCTGTTAAACAACTGGTGGAAACCACTCAAGCGTGACGGCAATTATTTATACTTTTTAGTCAGTTGCGCTGAATTTCGTCTTTGAAAAAGAAATTAGGAACTTTTAATTGGTTTAGTAATTTTGTAAAGTTCCTAAAAAGATTTTTAAATTTGCAAATGTAAACCCTGTACAGACGAGTACATTTTATAACACAAATTCCTTGATAGTTAATCCTTGTCGCTGTTTGGGTTTCATATGACGTCACGTGGGGGTCTGCAGTCTCAAGGTAAAGGACGGCTTTTAAATTCGCTAGTGGAAAACCGGCTTTATGTTGTTTATATTGGCTTTTATAATAGTCGGAGAAGGCATTTACATAAGATGCGTTGACAGGCATTTTCTTTCTTTGTTGTTTTATAGTTGTTCAATAATTGAACTGAGGTCAACTAATTGACAAGTTTCAAAAGTAATCAGGCCTAACAAAAAACATCCTGTGGTTCCGGTTTCATATCCTGAGAAACGGTATACAGGGTTCGTACACCTTCTCCATTTAAAATTCCATGACTTTTCCACGAATTTCAATGACCATTTTTTTCAAAATCCATGAACTGGAAGTCTGGAATTTCTGAAATTCGTTAATATTTTAACGATAACAGATATAATAAAAGGGGTTCGTACATTTGAAAGTCCTTGAATTTGAAAACAAAAATTCAAGGCCGTAATCCTTGAATTTGTAAAGAAGTACTCGAGAGTCCTTAAAATCTTCTTGCTTTAGTTTATGGATATTTTCTGAAATTGTTTGACATTCAAAACGGACATTTTGTTGAATTTATTTTGCATGTTAATATCTGATAAAACTGTTTGATAAATTCATTAAAGTTGCGCCCTTTTTGAACAATTCAACGTCACATTTTAATGATTTCTAACGCCTTCTCTTCAGTATTTAGTCCTTGAATTTCCTGATACATGGCCTTGAATGTCCTTAAAAAGTCCTTGAATTTGCTGATACATGGCCTTGAATGTCCTTAAAAGTCCTTAAATTCGACTCTTCCTGACCTGTACGAACCCTGTTATAGGCGTAAAATATTTTATGAATCTATTTAGAACTAGGGTCGGTAGGTAAGAAAAGAGGTCGGTCGGGAAGCCAGAATCACAGGATATTCTTTAAGCCTTAACAGATGAAATCTTCAAATTTGGAAATCGTGCCAGACTAGACAGCCAGAATATGTGAGAACGAAGTAAATCAAAATAATATATTTTGTTGTATTTCCCCGTTGAACTCGCGAGTATTCTGAATAATAACAGGAGGTAAAATATGCATTAACAATACCTTTTAGATACCACATTGTGAGGTGTTCATCTATTTGAAATATTGATTGTTGATGATACTCGACAGCCTGAAAAGTCACCTCCTGACCCTCTGTTTCCTGACGCAGGGCCATCTGTTGAAATATCTCAGTGTTTGTCATCTTTTCAGGCTGTCTAGTATCATCAACATCCATGCACGATTTCCAAATTTAAAGATTTCATTAGACTAACACCTACTAACTCTCTGTTAATTATAGCCCTATCCCTTATGCTAAACCTAATGCTAAATAGCTCTAAAACTAAACTATTATCGCAAACATTAATGTTAACCCTAACGCAAAAACTATAGAATGTCATTATTTGACAACAAATTCAATAAATGTATTATAATATTCACTACAAAATTATTTAATTTTTTTTTTAACTAAGTTCAAGTTTGCTTATCTCTTCTCGAAGACTGTCTTCAGTGTTAAGTTTCTCTTCCTGGAAAAAAATTAATATAAAAATGTTAATGAGAAAATAACAGTTTATTTCGGGAAATTGCACTGGCACTGGACAAAAAAACATCGCGATTACTCTAAAAATCATTCATATAACACCTCGATATATTTTAAATAAATTATATGTAAAAAGGCTATATATCCTTATTCCTGGACTTTTTTAAGCTAGAACTACATATTCGTATACGTGCAAGAAGAATGTGATGTTACCATAGGCGTTGTCAAAGTTGACCATCTAATTTTAATTCTTATTGTTTACCTGATTCTTTTCTAATTTCTTTCCAGCCTTAATCTGAATTTTTAGTTCTTCAATCTGTTTAAGTTTCTGCATTAAAAATAGATAAAATGTTGAGATTTGTAAAAAATGTGGTTCGACTTCCCTATATCTAGCTCAATTTATGTTAATTATAACAGTACTCTATCGTGACTAAATTATTTCGTCTTGGTTTATCTCTTTAGTTTATAACAGGGTGTCCACCCTTTGTGAAGGTGAAATTCAAGGATTTTTCCAGGACTTTCAAAGTCCTGTTTCAGTAAATTCAAGGACCTAGAACTGGAAAAATATTTGAAAATGGCACGGATTTGCCGTAAATAATTCACTTTATTCAGTAATTACTCGCTGGGGCACCTGTGCCCCGGACGAGTATAGGTTTCGGCTCGCATTTTTCTCCGATAGTGGATCGACGATCGATAGCCACAAAATAGAATATTAATGAGCTACCTAATTTTTACCCAAATTATCCATAAAGTTCCTGCGGCTCCTGCCAATTTTTACCCACATTATCCATAAATAACCCTGCATTTTGAGGAAAATTCGGGAAAATTGAACAATTTTATAAGGAATTTCGACATGGAAACAGCAACCTTCGCAAATCGCAAGTTACGTTTGGCTGCGCTGCTTTATATTTTGAGAAGAAGCGACATCGTTCCATACGATTCAGCGTAAGAAATTGTATACTTACGGATGTCAAGTGTATTACTAAACACCAGTATTCTAGCGATTTATTGCCTTTGAAAATCAAACGAAATTGTATTGTTGATAAATCGCTCGCGTACGTATTGAGGATAAAAATACCACCGTTCGATTCAGCGTTAGAAATTGTACTAATTACGGATGTCAAATGTACAGTATTACTAAACAACAGTATTCTAGCGAATATGGCCTTTGTCAGTTGAAAGCCAAGCGAAATAATTGTATTGTTGACAAGTCGCTCAAAATTATTAATGCAGTACGTTTAATCCTTGATAACTTTGGTATCGTTGGTTTTCTCTTTTTCGGCCGTATACCGGTGGATTCGTCTCACTTCTCTCTTCATTTTGATAGTATTTTGAGCCCAAAGATGCGGTACAGTCCGTATGTAAACAAAGGCTTTGTTTACATTTCGGTATCCAAAATATTGAATTTCACTCGACAACTATTTATATTTTCATGATTCTGGAGTATAATAAATTATCAAGAGACAACAATCAAGCTTTGCAAGAACATAAAATGAAATAAAAACCTAAATAAACTGTTTGTAAATAAAAAGAGGGCTCCTTTGTGCACATGCGCAGACCAGACTGTGCCGCATCTTTAAAGCGCTGTTTAATCCTAGCGTACGGACCAACTGTCTTGAAGAAATAGAATGTAGCGTACTATAAAATACAACTTTACTTGTAGGGCCTACCGCATTTTTTTAATCGAAATCACTAATGTTGGCACAGCTGAAGGTTAAGGAAATTAATTCCAGGACTTTCAAGGACTTCTACTGATTTTCAAGGACTTTCCAGTCCTGGAATTTTTTTTCCAATTCAAGGACTTTCCAGGATTTTCAAGGCCCGTGGACATCCTATTATATAATTAGTATTAGCATACAGGGTGTATAAAAAAATGTACACCTTTCAAATTCAAATTAACGGTAATCTATTGTAGTAACTTGACAGCCGTATAATTTCTCGAATTCATGAATGCGTGAAAACACAAGGTCTTCTGCACATGGGAATTTAGGATAACTTCTATTTGTATGAACAAATACACAACTCAAAGAAAAATGTTTAAAGTAAGCATTATTCAAGTCTGCGTACGATATAAAATGGGCCAGCTTACTGCAGAGCAACGAATAGTTTTTTAGATTATGGCGAATTTGAAAGGGTGTACATTTTTTTGATACATCCTGTATACGTATTGGTGAGGTGGATAGTGCTTTTCCCGCAATTTGATTGGTTGCTCATCTCTGGGTATCCTTGCAGTATTCACTCCAGACCAAAACAAAATGTGTTCCGGCTTTGTTCCGGTTACAAGCAGATTTTTGTACTAAACGAAACTACGGTTCCGCCAAACACGAAGAAGCGACAAACGTAAGTTTTGTATAGAGCGTTTGCACATGACGTTCCAATCAAAAGAATTTTAATTAGACTCTAATGTGTAGAGGTATTCTTTAAAGCTATTTCTAATATATAAAATTACTAAAAGCTTGTAAATACTGTTTTGTTTACAACTAAGCTAGTTATTACGGGAGCTGTACTGCAAATTGTTTTAATGCCGTAATCATTATCAATACCATTTTAATACCAAACCATTACCCTATATATATATATATATATATATATATATATATATATATATATATATATATATATATATATATATATATATATATATATATATATATATATATATATATATATATATATATATATATATATATATAAGTAGTAAGGTGAGGGGCTTAATACACCCCGTTTATGCGCATAATTAAGGGGGTTAATATTATGCAAATTAATTAGCATAATCGATGACGTATTTTTCCGATGATTTTCCGATGACGATAAAACAACGAGGGCTTTCCGATAATTAATTTGCATAATGATGACGTATTTTCCGAAGATTCTCCGATGCTGATAAAACAACGAGAGCTTTGGGATAAAACCGTCTTGGACACAACGCTTAGTTGCATAGTGGTTGCTACATAGAAAGCCTTAGCAACAGCCTGAATTTGAATATCACTAATCCCTAAAAAGTCATTAAGAAGTCATTAACTATTGTACATGGCTGAACACATTGTAATTTGACGACTTGGTCTGAACGTGTTTGTGCAAAACGGCTTTAACAACTGGACAAGCCTGATTTGTACAATAGAGGGATGTAGATAAATATCAGACACGGACAGTGATTGTCATATAAACAGCAATGGAGTGTTTGCATGGAGTGCCGGCGTCCGCAGTTTCTACAAAAAATGGAAAATTTTGGTTTTGCAACAAAAATAACCAGAAAAGTTGTGAATTCTTCTGCCCTGAGCAAGACCGCTTGTTGTTCGAAACGGCTATGATAATGTGGAGAGCGAATGGATCAATTCATCCGGTGTGTGATACTCACCAAAGACTAGCAAGAATGAAAGTCGTCAAAGACGTCGGTAAACTGAACTTTGGAAGGCCGTTTTTTGTTTGTTGCGACCGCGAGAATCCGTGTAATTTCTGGCAGTGGGCTGACAGACACGAGTTGCCAAAACCAAAATGCAGACACGGATTGAATGCTTGCGTACGGAAAGTCAAAAAGGAAGGAGAAAATCAAGGTCGCCTTTTCTTTTGTTGTCCAAACGAGCGAGAAAAGTCGTGCGGATTTTTTGAATGGAAACTCGATCTGGAAAACCCGTTCAACCAAGTTCATTTTCCTCACGTTGAAAGAGTTGGTATATTGCAGAGTAATCCTGCGCTGTACACATACATGGTAGCTGAAACTGGACTTACCTTTACCAGCGCACGGGAAAATCCACACGATGCCTACGCAGAATATATTAGGGAATTGCCTATTTTCTCACCAACGAGAGATATGGAGCAACTGTCACTGATAGACTATTAGGAGACTATAATTAAGCTATTAAAACATTGTTATATTAACCCGAACAGAACACTTAACCTAAACCTAGTGAGTGAAATGTTGTATAAATACTATAAATAAAAATCATAATCGTTTTTCTTTCAGTTCAAATAAAATTACTTCGTCGTCTTCTTTATGCCTAAGAGGGTAAAGTTCTATAGGATTGCGACGGATGACGCGTTGCCTTTGTGCTAGAAACCTGCGCCGTATCAGGAACACGCACACTGCTAGGACAATCACCAGCGGTAAAATCGCCATCAGCCATAGCATTTTTCTCCCTTCCTTTTTCCATTTTTTGTTCGTTGAAGGTTCAGTTCGGCTCAAACGACCCGAATCGTGTTTTGCGGTACTGTGATTAAACTTATTGGACACGCGAGTGAAATGTTGTAAATACGCTTTGGCCCGAATAGTACAAAAAGTACAAATATTTTTACGTAGCCTCTAACTCTACCATTGCCTACAAAGGCGGACATTATGAAAAAGACTTACTGAACAGTCTCAGTATTCCAGCCGTAAATTGGGAGTCCTTTGGATGTCCTAAGGCTGAAAAACTCTTTGAAACCTGCAAAAAACCACCTATCAACACTGTCCGAAAGTTGTGTAATACCATTAACAACTGAATCGTATCAACGCAAGTATTACGTAATTGTACTGCACTGATAATATTACATACTAAGACTATGTGCACACGGTAACGTTTTCGAGCGTTTTCATTTGCGTTTTCACGCTAAAACGGATGCAAACACTATCAATTTACGACAGAAGTTGTAGTTTAGTTAATATATTGGAGATATTTTCCTTTGGGCCGTGCGAATACGGCGTCAAAACGATTTTACGGACAAAAACGTTTTTGAAAACGCTGCAAAACGACGCCCGTGTGCACATAGCCTAAGTCTAAGCCTTTGATGAGCGAATGCTCATCTGCTCACAAGGCCCGTTTAACCCAAACTACTGTGTATGAGCAGATGAGCATGATGAGCATGTGCTCATAACTGCTCATGAGCACATGCTCATCTGCTCATGAGGCCCATTTAGGCCCAATGGCCCGACGTGCATTCTTCGTTCGTGGGAGCCCAGACACTACTTTTTATGTACACAAATGTATAATTTTTCGTATTCGCATGTTTTTGCCATTTTGATTTCTATCCGGCCAACCCATGTAAAAATAACAAGAAAAGATAGGTATAATTGAAAAGCAATTTATTTTAATGACTCGAAGTTACATGCTGTGTCTATACTGGTATTGTTTTACATGCTAATACTGTTCGAGTACAAGACTTTGATCCTGTATTCGACCTATCAGTCGAGTCTAATCATGATTGCATGTCATCGTCATCATTCTCTTCATCAAAATCGTAACCCTTTAAAAGCCTTCTTATAAGAAATTTTCTCTTATCAACAGCTGCTTCTAACGCTTCTTCTGGATCAAAATCATCGTTTTCCACAAGCGCATCTTTTGTGTGCATGATCTTCTTATGTACTGGATCTTTCTTTAGTTGTTTCATCCACACGAGACGCTCCATATAAATATTTTCCAGTTCCTTCTGGAGTTTAGGCAACATATTAGAGAAAGCTTTGTCCTTAGCGGATTGCTCATCTAGACCAGTGTTTATAAGGCTTTCTTTCATTTCCTCTAAAGCTATATTTCTTCTTTGTTTTGCTTCTTCTATTAACGGTATCCAAGGGTCCATTTCTTCTTCAGTTTCTGACTTATCAGTCCTCATCGAAGTTTCAGACACATCAGTTGAAGTTGTCGAGACATCGTCTTGAAAATCCCTTTCCTGGCTATCCGAATCTGTTTGGGACATATTTCTTTCTTGGGCACGAAGGGGACAGTATTCCTTTTCGTGTCTTCGTAAATTGTAACCACGGTTAAATTGCTTTCTGCAAAATTTGCAGCTCATTCCGTTAGCACTGACTGTACAGAAATGCCTTGTTATTGAGCAGCACTGCAGTTTTATGAGCAGATGAGCATGTGCTCATGAGCAGTTATGAGCAGATGAGCATGTGCTCATGAGCAGTTATGAGCAGATGAGCATGTGCTCATGAGCAGTTATGAGCAGATGAGCATGTGCTCATGAGCAGTTATGAGCAGATGAGCATGTGCTCATGAGCAGTACCCGACATGATCTAACAAAATCTGTCATCTGTGCGTAGGTAGTTCGGAGTTAAATGTTTCTTATAAGAAGGGTTACGATTTTGATGAAGAGAATGATGACGATGACATGCAATCATGATTAGACTCGACTGATAGGTCGAATATAGGATCAAAGTCTTGTACTCGAACAGTATTAGCATGTAAAACAATACCAGTATAGACACAGCATGTAACTTCGAGTCATTAAAATAAATTGCTTTTCAATTATACCTGTCTTTTCTTGTCATTTTTACATGGGTTGGTCGGATAGAAATCAAAATGGCAAAAACATGCGAATACGAAAAATTATACATTTGTGTACATAAACTAAGCAATTTTTCTGCTGTGGTGTCTGGGCTTCCACGAACGAAGAATGCACTTCGAGCCATTGGACCTAAACGGGCCTCATGAGCAGATGAGCATGTGCTCATGAGCAGTTATGAGCACATGCTCATCTGCTCATCGCACAAAATTGTACCAGACACAGTAGTTCGGGTTAAACGGGCCTTATGAGCAGATGAGCATTCGCTCATGAGCAGTCTCAAAATTTTGTGAAAACTCATTTTCAAAGGTTTGGACTTAGTCGTTGATACGATTCAGTTATTAATGGTATTACACTCCGGTTTCAACTTTCGGACAGTGTTGATAGGTGGTTTTTGCAGGTTTCCAGCCAAGATGATTTGGTCAAAGAGTTTTTCAGCTTTAGGACATCCAAAGGACACCAAATTTACGACTGGAATACTGAGACTGTTCAGTAAGTCTTTTTCATAATGTCCGCCTTTGTAGGCAATGGTAGAGTTAGAGTCTACGTAAAAATATTTGTACTTTTTGT
>CACRXK020013891.1:0-13574 GCA_902702795.2 Paramuricea clavata
TGTCTGTCTGTCTGTCTGTCTGTCTGTCTGTCTGTCTGTCTGTCTGTCTGTCTGTCTGTCTGTCTGTCTGTCTGTCTGTCTGTCTGTCTGTCTGTAAAGATGCATTCCGGGCGAAATAATTAAGCTTCAGGAAGTTGTTTTAAACGAGGGGGCGGTCAAACTTTATTTTGTATCGTGCAAGCAGCATGCATATTTCTTCTCAAGATTTCAGTTTTAATACGAGACCATACGAGTTTATATGTTGGATTGCAAACGATTGACATTCGACAATATCAAAGTATAAATCAGGTAAGAATGGCTTTATTTCTTTCTGGTGATATACATTAAGGCATTTAAGATATTTAGATCTGCTGTTTAGCATTCGATACAGAGCCAGAGGTATCAGTGAAGCATATGATTTCATGATGTCAATAATGTCTTACTTTATATACAAGGAGTGAAAATGTACTTTTAGTTTATTTGTTTGTGTGGCGATGTGCCAAGGCATAGTTAATAGAAAATTAATTTATAATGCTCATTGCTGCGGAAGCGAGCGAGCCTGAAGCGATACGCTTCGCCAGTCAGGGGGGGGATCCCTAAATAACTCGAAACAGAAATTGAACACGTTCAACAAAGAAGCCTGAGAATCCTAGGGCAGGAGAAAGAGGCTCCCCACACTAAAAGAAAGAAGGGAAAAGGCAGCATGCAACGAGCTGAAAAAAATCGTGGTCCCAAACAATCCATGTAACCGTTATCTAGCCAACTGCAGAAATAATCAAACTTACGAACTGAGAGATAGAGATAGATAGTGTATTTAAAATTCACCTTGCAGCTGAACAGCTGAATTGCGTGATTTTACAAGAGTATATAAAACATTATTTAAAAGATAGAATATGGGTTAATTAGGCATATTTACAAATGGTCATTAAAACGCTTAGTACTAAAAATTACATTAACTTAAGTTACTAGACATAGGAATAAAAGTTTTTTTAAATCTTTCTGTATTAGTTTCGAATCGTTCAAACAGTCTATTGTTCCTAAGTTGGTAAACCGACTCATGTTTGGGAGGCAGTAAATTATGCAGTTTGTGTGTCGGATTGTTAATAATATTTGTGAAAAGTTTGTTACACATTTCTTCGCGTCTTTGGAACAAAGTTTGAAGATTAAAATATTCTAAAGTTTCGCTATATGAGTTCGCGGGTAAAATGATCTTCAGTGCTCGCTTTTGTACCGTCTCAAGATCTTCTGACAGGAAGGATGGGATTGAGTAATGGAAAACCGGGGCACAATATTCCAAAATGGGCCTGATAACTGTACAGTAGAAGTTTACAATGTCTTTCGGACTGACTTTTGCGCGCTTAAGTAAGATAATGAAGTAAAGACGTTTGTTAGCTTTTTTGATGACTTCGTTAATGTGGTTAGTCCATTTAAGGTTACTAGAGATGGTGAGGCCTAGAATTTTAGCGTTTTGGACAACCGGCAATTTCTTCCCGTAGACTGTAAGAGGGTCGAAGTTCTGTTTCGTGGATTTAAAGTCGATTTGGAGTTCTTTACATTTATCTGCATTAAGAAGTAATCTGTTGGAATTCGACCAGTTTTCTACTGTGGTAACTGCGTCTTGGGCTTTGCTGGTATCGCCTTTTTTAACAACCTCAGAAACGGTTGTATCATCGACGTACTTCCAAGTAGATACTTCAGTGATTTTAAGATCATTGATCATCCATAGAAAAAGCCATGGCCCAAGTTTCGTGCCTTGAGGGACACCAGCCGGGACAGCACCCCACTCTGAAACGCAGTCGGTTGCGAGTTTAACTCTTTGTTTTCTGTCCAATAGAAAATCAATAGTCCAGCGTACGACTGCCTAATTCGGAATTGGTAATCTGGAGATCTTATCAGCGAGTATACAATGGTCAATAAGGTCAAACGCTTTTTTATAGTCGAACAGGGCTACTCTGACTGCTGCGCCAGTGCCATCAGTTGATTGGGACCAATTGTGGATCATTGATATCGCTGCCATAGATGTAGAGGATTTTGGTATCACTCCAAATTGGTTGGGGTCGATTTGACACAGAATAGCTGGCCCAATGTATTTAGAAACAACGAATTCTTCTGCTACTTTAGAAAGGGCTGGGGTGAGGGATATTGGTCTTAAATGTTTACAAATTTCGGTTACCGGTTTCGTTTTTATGATTGGAACAACATCAGCTGCTTTCCACGAGGCAGGGAGTCGTTGTTCATTAAAACTGCTATTGAGAATCGAACTGACAGGCTGGGCGAGAACTTCTGCATATTCGTTTAACACCCAATTCGGAACACGGTCTGGGCCTGAGGCTTTTCTGGGGTTAAGGGACGCAAGCTCTTTATACACATCAAATTCGTCGAGATGGAGGACAGAGTCATTTGGATCGTAGGAGGGAAGAGAAGTAAGAGGTTGGTAAGTTTTCATGGGGTCTAGGAAGGCTGTGTTTATGAGATTTGCAATCTCATTTGGAGACTTCCGGTCAAAATCGTCAATGTGAATTTGATTATATAGATCTTCCGCTCCCGTTGAGGGGGTCATACCAGCAATCTGTTTTACTTCTTTCCACCAACGACTTGGTTTTGACTTTTTTAGATGTTCAACCTTCAACGAATAAAACTTTTCACGGCATTTTTTTCTTTCGCGATTAACTCGGTTGCGGTAATACCCTAAACAGTTTGTTATTGCCGTTAGAAAATGCTGCTTGGAGTTTTTTTATAAGAATCTTAAAATTAGCTGTGATCCAAGGGGGATCATTCACATGTAGTGTTATTCTTCTTTTGGGCATTAGGATATTGATACCCAGGTTAATAAGATCAGTGAAAAGCTCAAGTTTTTCTTCACAGGTTTCGAGATGATTTAGGATGGACCAATTACAGGAGGTTAGGTATCTTCCAAGTTCGCTCTTTTTACTGGGACGCATGTCTCTACTTATGACGACCTTTCGACTACCTGATTTATCGCATCTGTTTTTAGGGTTTAGAATGACACATTGTGATCTAAGAGGCCAAAGGGAGGATGTTTCTCTACAGAGTCTTTAGCGTAAAACGAGTATAAGTTGGTAATAATTAGATCAAGAGTCTTGTCAGCTCTGGTAGAAACATTGACCATTTGTTTGCATTGAAACTGGTTCAGTAGACGGTTAACTTTTAATTGGTTGAAGTCTCCTGATAACATTAGACCACAGCCTGGATAATCGCTTTCAATGGTGGTAAGTGATATTGAAAGGTAACTGAGCATTTCATGATCATCGGCGCGTGGTGGGTGGTATATTACGCCAATTACAAGACAGGTAAATCCACGGGGTAATCTTTTGGGAGTAAGACGTACCCAGAGAACCTCTAACAAGGGATGCTGTAGATGGTCTAAACATTCAAAGGATATTGAGTTCTTAATATATAAACCCACACCTCCATGACAGCCCACTGAACGGTTTTTGAAGATGAAATTGTATCCATCTATATAAAGATACGATTCGTCAATTGATCCATGGAGCCATGTTTCGGTGATACAAGCAGCGTCTGGATTGTGAATTTTCATAAAACAAGAGACTTCGTCAATTTTAGGGGTGAGTGACATGGTGTTTGTGAGTAATATTTTGGGCACGAACGTCTTTTTGTTCTCATTTTGGGTTTTAAATGAGACAGTAATTAAATTACCGTGTGTTCTTGAGGGTATTTTATAAGATTTGTTAAAACTTCTGTTTGTGATTCTAACCGTTATGTTTTGTAGGTTTTCCTGATAAGGGGGATATGTCATGAGTTTATGATCGTGGATGTTCAGTATGTCAGCGGGGGCCAAGTAAGAGCATTCATCAGTGGGGGGGGGGGGGAAAGGAGGAATCATAGGCCAGGGGGAATGGGACAAAAAAGGTGACCTTGTGTTGTGTCTCGTATCTGGTTGAAAAGGGGGAGCACATTGATAGATAGGGGTATGTAGGGAAGAAGTTGGATAAGCAGTGGCGTTCATCCTGAGTCTGGGAGCCACCATACCATGAGAAAAACCGATATGAGAATAATCACATTGATCCCCTTTCAAACAAAAACCATTCCTTCGTAGAAAATTATAGGACAGGATATTTTGTGTTTGTCACGACCAGGCTCTTTATGCTGAAAATCACAACGGTTCCCTTTAGCGCACCATCCTCGGCGGGATAGAAAGGGGCAAGGGATAGAGCTTTTGGGAGAGTTGACATACTTGTTATTTTTATCTTCGTTACTGACGCGGTTAAATTTTGTTTGATAATGTTTAGATAATGTTAGGTTAGATAATGTTTGTTTTCCGTTCTTGGGCAAGTTAATTTCTATATTCTGGGCGATTAAAGGCTTGGCAGAGGCTCGTCTGCCGTAAGGTCTGCTTTCTGTTTAATTAGGGAATTAGGCTGGGACTCGTCTGCCATACGATCGTCTGCCGTAAGATCTACTTTCTGTTTAGTTTGAGAATTAGGCTGGGGCACGTCTGTCGTAAAATCAATATTACTTACGGACGGACTAACATATTGTTGGTTATCGTGAGGTAGATTGTTATCGATATTTCGAGGTGAACTCAAACTGTTTTTATTCAAATTAATAGATTGCTTGCGGTTACGCGTTGAGGGTTCTTTTGAAATATTAGATAGGTTAATCGCTCCACTGCTTTTGTTCCGATACTCTTGGGACGTTATCGCACATAGCCAACGTGTTCACAATTTAATTAAATTAAACTGAGGACTGGAGACAGCTTTCAAAGACAGTCCTCAAAAACACACAGACATACACACAGACATACGTCTTATTCCGCGTACATTATTCAAATTCATGAATGATAATAGTCTGTCAACTTTAAATTTTTGACATTTTCATTAGGCTTATGCATCAGTCAATTCTAGCATTGCCCATCCCCCCCGGCCAACCCCCGTGCATTTGCACTTTTATTTTGCCCGGGGGCCGGGCATTGGTACTTGAAAAGTTGTTCCGGGGGCGGGGAATTGTTTACCGGCCGGACATTTGACTCGACCGGACGTTTCTGCGCGACGAACATGTGCTATTATATTAAAATGGCGTCGAAGAATTCGAGGGTAAAAACGAGGATTTTGTCGATATTTTCATTCACAAAACGTCACACCAATCGCACATGGGAAACTAATTAAAGTTGTGTTTAACTATCTAGCCTAAAAATACTAGAATTCATAGTACAATCCTTGTTTATTTTGTTACGTTATTGTATATTAACCACTGAACCGACGAGCACGTTTTTTAACTGCTGTAGCTTTTTTACAAGGAAGCTAATATACTGTTATGGAAGTTTTGAGGTCTAAAATATTTCTATAAACGAGTCGGTGTGCCCTGGGGCCGGGCATTTGTCATCTTTTTTTGGCCCGGGAGGGGGGATTGCCACGCTTTTCCTGCCCGACCCCCCGGAATTGTCAACTTAAAGAAAAAAAAATTGCAAATGCCCGGGGGTTGCCCGGGGGGATGGGCAATGCTAGAATTGACTGATGCATAATATATATACATGTATTTATATATTTTACGTTGTAAATCCATTGTATTTATATGTCAAAGATTGATTAAAATTATCGCAAAATTGCAATACAAAAACACTTCTCGTGAACAAATTTTATTCATATTATAGATACTCATGAGTCATTTGTCTTTACATGGGAAAATACCTTATAATGAACGATATAAATTCATAATTCATAAAAACCCGATGATGTACGTACGCAGTTATTCTTACATAGCATAGGCAGTAATCTGTACTTCATGTATCCTGCGACATTTCCTGCGACAGGATTGGCACTGTGTCATCAGAAGCATGGCGATGGCCCACTTGAACTGTAGAAGTTGGCGCCAGAACCGTGCGAACTACCACTACACGAGTACGTGAACGTCGCATAACCCATGCCACCAAGAGTGCGATTTTTAAACCAACAACTATGATTACAGCGATCACTATAACGGGGGTCTTCCAGCCGATATGTACTGTTGAATCTGAACGCGAACCAGAGAAGTCCTCATGACCAAAAATTATCGGTTGTTCATCGTCGTGACACACCTCAGCCTCAGGGTCTCGGCACTTCCCTTCGTAGCAACAGCGACTGGCGCAAGCTTCTTTTAACGAACAGTTTGAGTTCTGAGGCAAACATCCAAGACCTGTTGTCTGGCATATGCCTAATTCAGCAATACAGCAGTCGGATGGACATATTTCATCAGAGCAAGGTATAGTCGGTGTCTGCGATGAATCGCAATCTGATTTTGGGTCGTTACACTTGCCATTCGAACAACAACCCGAATCTCCACAGTCTTCGTCCGAACTGCAATCCACGTTATCACAGCTATCCATACATCTTATCGAGCCTTCTTCCCCACAGCAGTTGTACTTACATTTCATTCTGTTTATTAAGTAATAACATTCTCTCGCTCGTGTGTACGCTACAATAGCACAAAAGGCCACAGCGAGCAGGCAAACCTTATTCATTGTCGATATTAAGCTTTGCCTATCTGACACACTTTAACTTACTAACGTTTGGGAAGATTTGCTATATTCTGAAACGACAACTGTTGAGTATTTGCGACGGCCCCAAACGAATTGCATATCTGTTCACTACAGCGCGTTTGATTGGTTGTAATCTGGTGTCTTGTTGTTTATGACGTCAGTGTAAATAAAGATGAATGTTAATGAGGTGAACATGCTTGGCTTGCCACAGGCGGCCAAATTTCAGAGTAGTGAATTATCAGGAGTTGCGGGGTTTTTCTACTCAACCAAAACTATTCTAAGAATCTAAGGGCCTTTTCATATGGGGAAAAGTTATCCCGGTTAGCGAGAAAACATTTCGACTAGCCAAATAATTTTGTTCTGTTCATATGGAGAAACGTTATCCCGCTTACCGGGTAAAGTTTCCGGCTTGTGACGTAGCACTGGTGTGACGCGCAAGGCGGGAAGAGTTAAAAAAAAAACACTTTAAATACATTTTAGAACCGGAAAAGTTGCTGACACGACAGAAAGTTTTCCCGCTAAGCGGGAATTAAAGTTGTTGCTATGTTGTATTCATATTGGAAAAACATTATCCCTGTCAACAAGCGAGATCTCGGTACCCGGGAAAACATTTCGTCTCATATATGAACGCAGCGTAACTTTTCATATTATTTTCGTAACAAGTCCAAGATCTTGCCTGTAAACTTATCGAAATGTTTTCTCGCTAACCGGGATAACTTTTTCCCATATGAGAACCGCGAAAGCTTGGGTTCTAATGTAAATAAATATAGCGGATTCACCCTCGGTCCTGGGACCGAGGATGGTATTTGCATATGTAAATGTTTACGGATTAATAGAAGCAAGATATTGAACAGTTCAGGTGCCGTACACTTTATTTTAACTGCTATTTAGATAGAATACTATTTATTGACTATTGTTGTCAAATTGAATTTGTCCTAAAGCCCGTGCAAGTTTTGAAAAAAATGATTAGCGTGATAAATTGCCTTAAAATTTGCCGTGGCAATTCTGGGCCGCTTAAAAAATGTTGTGCATTGTTTCCTCATTTTTTTGCCGTGCCCTTCTGGGCCACCGTAACTACTTTGCCGTGTTGTTTCCATAAATATTTGCCGTGGCACCTCTATAGGCTGCTTAAAAAAATTCTGTGTATTGTTTCCTCGACTTTTTACCTTGGCCCTTGTGGGCCACCGTATAAACCGCTCTAAATGGGTCATGGAGTAATTTAATAAAAATATGCAAGGGCATTATACCATCATGTCAACTATATTTTATTGTTAAAGTGTCGTTATTTTATTATTATACGTCGAATTTCGGTCGCGTCGAATGCAATTTAAACAATAGATGAAGCTTAATGAGGTTTATCATCTCATTATCTATTGTTTGAATTTCAGTCGACGCGTCCAAAATTCGACTTATAAAGCAGGCCTTAAGCCGGTTTTCCACTTACGAAGTTTTTCGCGCGAGGCGAATTTTTCTTTTGTCTTTATCCAATTAGTTCCACATGGTTTCAGTTGAAAGACCAAAGACAAAGGAAAAATTCGACCTTTTTCCTTTGTCGGCATCCATTTCCGACAAAGGAAAAAGGTCACTTCGCGCGAGAAAATTCGCTAGAAAATTCGAAAAACGCGCAACTACTGATCAGTCACTCTGAAATTGGGTCGCTGTGGGCTAGCTGGAGATTTTAACTCTTTCTCCTTATGTCCCTATTAACGTAGACGTTCTAGAACGTGGACGTTCCTTTGCTGATTCATATCTTCGGTTCGATGCATGTTATCAAGACAAAAATACCACCATTCGGTTCAGTGAAACAATATCAACTAATTCCACTGGGAGTGAACTTATACACATCTCTATACAGTATGAGCGTTATGAACATAGCCTGTGGTCTATAGACGGTTCGTATTTCAAGGATAAAAGGAACCGCGCAGCAGGACACCGCGGACACGAAGGCCACAGATGAACAGAACCACGGAAGATCGCGGCGCTTCAGTCTCTCACATAGTGGTTAGCTGCGCATGCGCGGCTACCCACAAAAAGTGAAACTTATTAAAACCTAAACGTATATACATTAACACCGCGGAAAAACGTCTGCGCATGCACCAAATTATGAAAATATGGCGGGGAATTTGAATATCAATTTCTAAAACAAAAACATGCTTATTAATTGGTCAAAAATTAGTAAAACAAACGAGAAAATATAGCAAATGGGTAGACTAGACATTAATTGAAAGCGTCCTGGCATTTAAAGTATGTAATGAAATAGAATTCATGTAAAAAATTGTTGATTTTAACGGACACGACTTCGAAAATTTTTGCAAAATTATTCAAAACAAAAATTCAAACTCAAAAGTTAAGAAAACTCTCGAAAAGTTAAGCTTTTTAACCCACTCAAATTGTAGAATAAATCCAAAAGTTTAATTATTGTGAACACGAAAATTTTTTATATCTGGCGACACAGTTTTTTTTAAAGAAATGTATCTCAAACGAAAATTCGGAAATTGTCGTTGCTTAGTTGATAAACAAAATGTTTCAGACGATAAATTTGTCAACAATCACCTTTAGTTCATGTTCTTGTACAATGCAATTTCTTGAAACTTCTGGCTGTATTTATTCCTAGTTTTTAGAATGACATGTTTATTTTTGCGCTCGAAATCTGGCTGTAAAGACGCACAATGAAGTCACTCCTTTTTACCGCCATTTTGAGCCTACGGAAACGTTCGGAACAGCTTCTCCTCAAGTTCGCTATACTATTACAGGTAAGGTTGAGGCATGCGCAGACGTTTTTCCGCGGTGTTATATACATTATTTACGAGTTTTAAAACTTACTAAATGAAAAGCTAAAGCGCACAAGAATTATCACAGTAATTCAGGAAAAAGCTTCCTGGCAAGTTTAGTGCGTTCATTAATCTTGAGTTGACATTGATACCCCGTCGTCGAGTTGGCTGCCTCGTAGTAGCTAGATGTGGAAGCCAGTGAATCTAAGCCCATTACTTAATGTATCCCCGTTAATATATAACCGAATGCGATCAATTGAGACCAATATCGTTGACTAATATTATTATGCGACTATCGTTAATTCGAAAGGATCATATTTCAAGAAGAGATTCGTCATCCCTCAAAATTGATTATTGATAAGAACCAGTATGCTTATAGGGAAAACTCAAACACTACTGTAGCTCTCATAAAGTGCCGGCATCATTGGCTAAAATGGTTAGACGATAAGGCTAACTTCATTCGTGTAATATCCTTCGATTTCAGTAAAGCGTTTGACAGCGTCCCCACGATATTTTAACACAGAAATTGAAATCAACAAATCTTAACCCATATATTATCAATTTGCTCAATTTTATATCGTGTAGGAAACAGAGAGTTGCTGTAGATGGAACTGTTACCAATTTTGTTAACATCAACAGAGGAGTACCTCAAGGTACAGTTCTTGGCCCCTTCTTGTTTTCGTTAATGGTCAATGATATTGAAGTCAAACATCCACAAAAGAACAATTTGGCGAAGTCTGCAGATGATTTAACAGTGAGTGTTCCTGTCACACCGTCTGGTGACTCGGCTTAATTGGACGAGGTAACCAACATTGAGAGTTGGGCAAGTAACAATAGAATGACACTTAATTTAAAAAAACCCTGGGAATGTTACTATGTACTCGTTCATCCCCCCCCCCCTATTAATGGAATACGACGTCAAAAGTGGTTAAAACTACTTGGTGTCACCTTTCAAGAAAACCCACGTTGTCCCAAGACAAGCAGGTAGATAGCTTGTTGTCAAAGGCAGGAAGTCGAATTTACATCCTGAGAGTTTGTAAATTCTACGGGTGTTCGCAAAATGAACTTACTAAATTGTTCGATTCATTCATCCTATCGTTATTTTACTATGCAATTGAAGTATGGGGATCGGCTTTGCAAGCGAAATACATTGATAAATTCAACAGACAACAAGTTTCTTAATCGTGCATTCCGACATGGATACACTCAAAATAAATATTCAATGGCCAAGGTGATTGAGGAGAGGGATCGACTATTGTTCAATAAGGTCATGCACAATCCTGAACATTGCCTATATGAGTTGTTACCGGAAAAACGTCAACGACCTTTAAGAGAACGCGATCATCAATTTATGTTGCCAGAAGTATACACACAACGTTTTAAACAATGATTTTTAAATAAGTGTCTTTTTAATGACTTTTAAATTTTGTTATACGGTATATACCTTATTATAGGAAATTAACGATGCACTTTATTAACGCCACATAAATTAACGCGACATCAAATTAACGCGGATTGCTTCTAGGTCTGATATCCATGGTTGACAAATTAATTAAATTAACGCGAATCGGAAAATATAGACACAACAACAACAACAACAACAAAGGTTTAATGTTAAGAGGAGCACTGATGTTTTTAGTTTACGTTAATATGCTGTATTTCGATATTAAAAGAGTTAGTTTTATATCAAATCAAAACAAATCTAGGTATTTTTAACTAACGATAAATGAAAATTACATACTAGTGGAAACAAATAGCGAGTATTTCTAGGAAGCTGCCGCAACACTATTTTTCATGAGAATTCTCGCAACAAAAACTCACTAGCTATTTTTAGGAAATTATATTGACTCTCTTAGCGCGTTGTCCGCATGACTTGGTAAACGGAACTTTAATAAGGCGGATGAACAATTTATTACTGAAAAAAAGTTTTAAACGGAGATCGTTGCGACTGCTTGCGTCATATTGACGTCGGGGAAGTTCGAGAAACGCGTTACCACGCGTGTAACATGCTGTGAAAACATCGTTTTATACGACATCCTATCTGCATGGACGTTTTTTTATTCTTGCGCATCTATTGAATATAACACGATTTATGCTAGCGTTCCATACCGAAATGAGGGAGGGAATAAATTATATAAATACAGCAACTACAGTGAACAGTTGTAATCATTGTATGAAGTCAGTTTTCATGTAAGCAGCACCAAAAAAGCAGTGGTACAAGAAGGAAATACGAACTGTTATCGAACTAATACGAACCCCAATCCGGGGCGAAACGTCCAAAACTGACCACACCCAATTAAAAACGACGCTCTCGCCATAGTGCTATCTACCAAACCATAAAAGCTTTGGCTTTTCTGAGGTGCTTATATGGTTCAGAGATGGTGCTTTTACGGGTGGTCATTGGTAAGTGTGAAATGCCTAGCACTGATATTTTACAAGAAAATGACCGTTTTTCACTCATTTTGTATTACGCACGGGAAATTGACAGCCCAATCGGGTGTTGGGGCATCAATTTCCCGTTTGTAATACAAAATGACTGAAAATTGCAAATTTCGCAAGGCTATATTATCCGTATTTTACAACATTTCGCAACGAAACTTTGGAATATTACTAATTTTGTGATGCTCTTTCAAGCTGTGATGAAATTTTTGTCTAGATCAAAATTTAGTCTATAATGCAAATGGTGCATTCGGCCTTGTTATTCTTCCATCCAAGCCATTTTCATTCCACTAATAACAAATTGAACCCTTTGTTAAGGGTATCAAAATAAATATGTAAACAAAATAGAAAAAATGCAGCATTTTATCACCCTATAAAATGTTGTTTACGAGTCTTTCAAAACATTCCATACAAGTCTCGCGTGGCAAATTAAAGCAATCTACCTTATAACTTTTGCCATGAACTTGCCATAAATTTTTGTCATATTTCAATTATGTACATTTTAATAAAAAAGACGGTACCCTAACCCTATACTCCTAACCGTTTTTACTCGTCAACAGGGAAGCTCTGCTAGGCATGTCCCGATTGTGCTCGGCAACTTTTTTGCGTTTTTGCCTATAGGCATGCATATTAATTGTTGAAAGCACAAGTAAATGAAAGATCTGATGCTTTTTACAACAAGTTTAAAGAGCTCATTTCTATACAGTACTGTACATTTATTATATTGGGGGGGGACTATTTTTTAGAATTCATGTGAAGGGGGTCATTGAATTTTGTGTGATGCAGGGGGTGGGGCAAGACATTTTGGTTAGTTGTTAATTGAATTTTGCCAGCCCACCCCCGGTCATAAATAATGAATGGTCCCTAATAAACAGCTAGGATCTGCTTGAAACCTATTTAAAACTTGTTTAAAATGTGCTCGATACCATTATGTCTGAGCTGCCGTACATATTTGGAAGGTTTCAACGAGATTGGCGATAAACAGCGGAGTTTTAAAATTGGAGAATTTGGCCAAATACGTCCATTTGCGGTCACAAAGTATTAACTATTTTACAGCAAAACAGTGTCAATATACTTAAATAAGTACCAATTATGTTTCTATAAAAAAGATTTAGGAAAAAAGGTAATGTAGGTCCACTGCTGTTTATCTGAATTTGAGTCACAAATTGACGTTTGACTACGAGTATTGCATGGTCATTTTCTTGTGAAATATCAGTGCTAGGCATTTCACACTTACCAATGACCACCCCTAAAAGCATCATCTCTGAACCATATAAGCACCTCAGAATAGTCAAAGCTTTTATGGTTTGGTAGATAGCACTATGGCGAGAGCGTCATTTTTGGGTGTGGTCAGGTTTGGACGTTTCGCCCCGGATTGGGGTTCGGGCAGCGTTACCATGTCGACCGTCATGGTCAACTTGCCCTAAAACAGTTATTTTATCTGTCCTAAATGAAATGCATACAAACTCATATACTTAGACTAAGTGTAATTCGTATCTAAATATACTTTTGGTGTGTAATATACAGATTGCAATTATTAGTTTTGCGGCTTTCTACAATCCTGGCCAAAAACCATAGAACGACGGGCGTTTTTCTCCTTATATCACCTCCTCCCCCCCCCCCCCCCATTAAACATTGTTTTATGTAACAACTGAATAGCTGGAAAACTGGCACAACATTACTGCGACCGAAACAACATTGAATGGGGTGTGCGGGGGATTTGTCATATATACTTATAAAATGTAACAAAAATAAATTTTGAGGGAAACTAGTGCAAACATTTAGTCGTTCCAGACAATGAATCAGAATAATGACATTTCTACTCATTGTCAATTGCGTTCCCCAAGTGAGGACTTTGGGAGGAATCTCATTCCTGAGTGGATTGGTAG
>CACRXK020013892.1:0-13574 GCA_902702795.2 Paramuricea clavata
TAACGCATGCAAAGTAGGAAAAAGATGTGAAAACTATACGTTTGTAAGTCGATAGAAGAGATGTTTGAGACTTGATTTGGCATAAAATAATAATTTTAGCTATTAATTAAAACCTGACAGCTGATATTTAGAATCGTATGGTATTCACAAATAGCGAAAATTACGATGTACCGTTGCCACGCAAAAAAACATTTTAACTAAGTGCCCCAGATTTTTTCATCACGAAACTTACGTCATTAACTAATTATATGTTCTTCTAGAACATATAAAAAAATTAGTTTGGGTTATTGTATTTAGAGTTCGTACGGAGGCCGTGAATATTGGGTATTTTCGACATATAGCGTGACTGAAATCGACAAGTGTTTGTTCCTTCCGGTCGCTATTCATTCGTTTATATTTTCATTCGGAATTTAAACCCGAAAATGCCGTTAAAAATAAAAAGGCACCCTTTATTAGCAACTCACAGCGTTTTAGCAGTTACAGCATTTTTAGGAAGTGTCTCTAAAGAAGCTAACATCAGGTGAAGCAAGTAGAACTGACACGATTGGCGATCGCGCGCCACCGTACTGTACGATTAAATTTACTCTCCTGATAGAACAATCACAATATTTTTGGTTCTGTTTATATCTCGCAAAATTAGTGCAGTTTTTAAAATTAGGTATATTTGCGTGCGAACCATTAACACTATTTTTATTGCTGCCAATCAAAGTCAATAAAGTACCTAAAAAATTGTTTGGCAGTGTTTTACCCGATTTCCCTGTCGTGACTGTTGTCTCTATCATCGCGTTTCTAGTAACAATGGAAATAGTGGTAAAGAAATATTTGATAGAATCACAGGAATTCTACATTTCTCGGTTTCTGCCTGTTTCCACCCTGCTCCAAGAGTAGATCGATGTGCAGGATATATTACGAATTGCTCAATGTTTTCCGATTTATGCCCTGTAAATCATGATTACAATTTAACAACTGAACGCATTCTGATGATTTGTTTTTAACTCTAGTATCATGGCCACAATGACCAACAACTATTGCGAAAAAGGAGCACTTTATATCCATGACGGTCAGACCTTGGCAAGATCTATTTTTAGACATGCAGTATCAAACTTTCCAGATACGAAATTTACACGTTAATTACATCGCCCGATCGCTGTCTCAAGACAAACCGGCGCTTTTACCTGATAGTTTACTTTTCACCACAAAAGTGTTTAGGATTCAAGTGTGTTTAATTTTGCTTTGTAGTTTTGTTAATGGCAGAACAATATTCTGTACCTTAAATTAATTCCAGTGCACTAGTTCCTTGAAAAATTTAAAAATACTAGTACCTTGAAAAATTTCAAACTACTAGTACCTTGAAAAATTTCAAACTACTAGTAGTTTGAAAATGAATACTTAATCAGGCCCGCTGACCCTGGGAGATTTCAAATCCTCCACCTGCTTTGAAGATAGTTTTCTTCCAGTTTCAAAACACTGATTAAACACATGGGCGTACCGGGGTGGGCGGCAGCCCCCCCCCCCAGTTTGTTGGGCAAACAAAGTCAGTCGGGCAATATTCGCTCCACAGTCGGGCAATATTGGCTTATTATAAAAATAAATGGGACAAATTCTGTCAATTTTGTGGGAAATTCCGTCAATTTTGTGGTCAATTTTGTGATGTGTTGAAAATTTGTATGATGTTCCGAAAAATTTTTGTATGTCCGAAAAATTTTTGGACCCCTAAAATGATACACTGACCGAAACGGGGGGGGGAGGTCGCCAAAATTAATTTGTTACGGAAAAAAATTTTTCGGCACTGGTCGGGCACAATCCGAAAAAGTCGGGCAAATTTCTTTCCGCCCCCCTAATTTTTTCCTTCCGGTACGCCCATGATTAAACATTAATTTCTTTTGTTTTCGGTTTATAAATTATTAATGAGTTTGAGAACACAATTTCTCTGTCTCTGAGCATGTTCAGCCAAACCACATGCAAACTAACAATTAAAAAAAACTGAAAATAATTTCGAAGTCATCCTTCTTTTATAGCTTAGTAGAAAATGTGCTAAGTTTTGTCTTTAGTTAAAATAAGGGGCCGATTACGTGGAGGTTTTCAGCCCGGGATGAAATTTCAGCCTGGCAAACAGGGATGAAATTTCAGACCGGGGCCCCTATAAATTCAATATAATATGAATTTTACGATTACATGGAAAAAATTTCGAATTGCAAACGAAATGCAAAATAAAGCCACTTAAACGATTGTTTTTTTTTAGCCCGGGCTGAAATTATTTGCGATTACATGGGATATTTCATCCCGGTTGACAGGGCTGAAATTCAGGCCGGGTTGAAATTTTCATCCCGGTTTATGTCACCCAGGATGAGATTTTCAGCCCTGTCAACCCGGATGAAATATCCCATGCATGTAATTGCAAATAATTATGCAACCACAGTCTTACACAAGTCAAATAGTCGACTAATTAATCGCCGTTTTAAATGCTCAAACAAGCGGAATATTGCCTTTCGTGATATCGTATATTTCAGGCCGGGATGACATTTCATCCTGGGTTTGTTTTAATACTAGTTACAAGGAATAAATATTGCTCTGACTAAAACTCAGCCCAGGTTCAAACTGCCCATGTAATCGTGATGCTATTTCGGCTCGGTTTACCGGGCTGAAATTCAGCCCAGGCTGAAAACTCTCCATGTAATCGGTATAAAATATACAGAAATTATCTCGGTCATAGTACTTAGTCTTAAATAAAGAATGCTGTGACTGCTAAAACCATGTAAATTGATAATAACAGCCATTCTTACGGAAATGCATTTTCGGGTTTAATTCCCGATGAAAATAGCAACTATTTATGAGAAAATAGCGACCGGAACTTCCGGAAGGAACAAAACACTTGTAGATTTCAGTCACGCTATATGTCGAAAATACCCAATATTCACGGCCTCCGTACGAACTCTAAATACAATAACCCAGACTAATTTTTTTATATGTTCTAGAAGAACATTTGATTAGTTAATGGCGTACGTTTCGTGTAGAAAAAATCTGGGGCACTTAGTTAAAATGGTTTTGGCGTGGCAACGGTAGATTGCAATTTTAGCTATGTGTGAATAACATACGATTCTAAATATCAGCTGTCTGGTTTTAATTAATAGTTAATATCATGATTTTATACTCAATCGAGTCTCAAACATCTCTTCCATCGATTTACAAACGTACAGTTTTCATATCTTTTCCAATTCTGCATGCGTTAGTTGTTTTTGAACCTGTTTGATTCAATTGAAAATTTGCATATTTTTTAGGCCGCCGACAGTTGAATCGTTTTTCTCGGATTTCTCAGAATTTTAGCGGTTTTTTGAAAAACAAACTACATCACGTTTGTTTACTTGGTAATGCCTTCCTGCAAACCAAAAATGAGCAAAATCGAAACTTTGAGCGTGACCGGCTGATGCTCGATATTAGTGGACCTTCGCTCTTAAGAAACAGCTTTAGAGACTGGGACTGAGTAGTCAGCGGTTATGTTATAGAAACGGGCTCAGCATTATAGTCTAGCGCTTTTTGAAAAATAATATAGCGAACACATGTTTTGTAAATGTTTATTGTAAAATACTCCTTAAAAGTGAATAAAATGTAAGAAATATATAACTCGGAGTAACATCCCTACCTCACAGTCGAAGACAAGCAATACCTATCCAGCTCAAGACAGGTAATCGGCACAGAAGCGGAGGACCCGCTATCCGATTGCGAAGTAGAAGACTCAAGATTCCCACAACTACCGAATCAAGACTACCACCAACCGAGTTAGTGTAAGGTGGTCTTATACATTGTATTTTCAAAAAAATCGCTTTTTTGAAATATATAAATTTGGGGGCTCCATCATCAGGGGCACCGGAAGAACTGAAAAGCGGCGGGGGCAGAATCTTAAAAAGGACACTTGATCGCCGAAGGCGCGAGACCTCGTAGGGTGTCCAGGTGCATCCTCCCCCGGGAAATTTTATATCTAGAGGCTCTGAAATGCCATTTCATGCGTTTTGGGCAGAGATTTGCCATAATTTTGAGAATTAAGAAACGTCACGTAACTAATACAAAAAACAGTGAAAGTTTTAAGTGTATGGGTGGAATATTTTCGTAGGTGATGAAGTCTCACAGTTTGCAGCCAAATATTTCTATACATTGTACACTAGATTAGATTTTTAATACATTTTTAATAGATTATGAATAAATTGAGTAGATTATAACATGTAGGTCACGAACCTTGTGCAAGGCAAAACAGAAAGAGCCCAAAATATTGTTACAATATTGTTACAATAGCAAACTAACGCAAATAGAGTTCATGCAAATAGACTCGCACAATAATGTAGAGTAAATTAAATTGATATATAATAAGATCAAGGAATAATAAATTGTAACACTGTACTATAAAGAAACCTATAACTCTAATATGTAATCCTTGCTTCTTTGGCACTTTGCTTGCGTATGCCGATGTATATCCCAACGAATAAAAACTGAGTCAACTAACTATCACGGTTCAGTGCTTCTAAATTATTTATAGTAGAGGCAAAGAAGTTAAAAAAAAGTAAAAACTGAACTTAATGAGGTTGCATATCTTGGATGGAAAATCACAAGAAGCTGGAAACATGGGCTTAGCTAGAGGCCCGTCCACCCGTCTTTTGGACGGGTACAGTACTTGTGACCCTGGCAGTTGATGTTAAAACTCTAGGGCAATTTCACGTTGTGGACATTACATTCACAGAAAAACAATAAATACAAAACATGCTCTGTTTCCTGTTTGCAACAGTTTCTGATCTGGGAACTTTGTCAAAGAAAACCTTAAGGGGACCTCTTAAGATTTCATAAAATAAAACAAAATTCCCTCGTAATCACTTCTTGTAATAAAAAGTCAAAGTACTGTTGCAGACATTACAGCAATATCAACCACACATTGAAGTGATGTTTTTAAAATGTAATTTCCTGTGAACTTTGAAAGGTATCAAAGGAACTAAAACACTGCCTGCTATCAGTGATAATTGGGGTTAAAAAATATGAAAACGAGATGTTCTACAATGCCCTTGCGCAGCTTCTATAGTGCAAAGTTTGTGTTGCGGACATTACACTGAAACTGTTGCGGACATTACATTTTTGGGATTGTATAGCAATCGGTATTAAAAATAATAGGAAATCAAAACTGGGTGCCTGATTATGCACTTCAAAGTTTCTAGTCCACATAAAAAATCCATATTTGGTTAGCCATTGAGTTGATATGACAATTTCACAGTTGGCTGTTAGCCAATCAGAAACCAGAAATTTTTTAAATAAATAATAATACAGTATATAATCTTCTGTTGACAACAATATCTTTCAAAAGTGCAATATTTGTTGTGCATTGACTCATGCAGGCAATACTCAGGTTGTGCAGCAAAAAAGTGCCATGTTTGTAGACCATTCTATTTGCTTTTGAGTTTTGCATTTACTACATTTGGTGGGAATAATTACACCCCTGACTTTAGTGGAAGATGATCGAAACAAACATGAAAACATGATTTTGCACTTAACAACATATGCCTTACAAAACTGATGGTTATGGCAGTATAGGGTAGTGGCATTATATGTAACTTGGAAACTTTCCATGATGATTTGTGTATACAGCACAGAGTGATTATAGTTAAAAGTAGGGTTCCATAGTCCTTTTAATGTTCTATTTTTAAGTCATCAAGCTTAAAATAACTATAGAATTCAAGCAAGACAATTAAGGGCCGGACCATTAGATATTTGATGGGGGGGTTGTGTAAATCCCCAAAAAAATATCGAGCAAGCACTTATTGTTACGAAAAAATATCGAGCAGGACAAATGCGCACGAAAAAAATATCGAGCACACCATCCAAGTTTCCACCCTCGTGATTGTCAGAAGTCTCTCCTCCGCAGAGGCTTTTGAAGAAATTAACCTGAATCGATAATATATAACCTTTTAATTAAATATTATTTTTATAACAATTTGAAAGACTTTAATAAAATACTTT
The DNA here is from genome assembly GCA_902702795.2 of Paramuricea clavata. Lineage (NCBI taxonomy): Eukaryota > Metazoa > Cnidaria > Anthozoa > Malacalcyonacea > Plexauridae > Paramuricea > Paramuricea clavata. Next base: position 5,995 of record CACRXK020013892.1, read on the forward strand.
AAATAATAGAAGAGTCATATAAAAATATGTGAAATGCGCTAGACGTGGTTGCAAACCTGGCTTTGGAAAAGATTACCGCTGAAATCTAGAGTGCGGGCGTCAGAGAGAATGATGCTGGCTTTTTGGCTTTTAATATTTTTAAAATTTCCTCAAATCTCTAGTGGTATATTGTCACATGACACATGCACAATTTTCAGGAACTCATGCATGGATCCTCCATCATGTGCAAAGAAATAAAGCGTACAGTATGCGAGCAGAATGGGGTATAAAATTTTGAAAATTTTAAAATTTGGCTACTAGAATTAAAACGTTTTTGTGAGAATATCAGAACAGCTCGAATATAATATTTTTTATATTAAATATACTCTGTTATTATCAATAGACATAATTCTTCATTTTATATACCAACAACAACTTTAAAATAGCAACAACAATAGTAGATATTATCTAAATATATGTACATGTATTATAGTTGTTTATATATTAATATAGGAATCAAGAATGCAAACAAAACAATTAACAAATGTTTATATCAAACAGTTTTTCAATCTTGCTCCTCTGACATTGATTCTGAATCTGAATCACTGATTTCATTAATCAGTGTAGTTGTTTTATAATCACCTTCCTTGGCTTGACTTGCACGTGCGGACATACTTGATTTTCCACTTTTTCTTTTCCGCTTTGCACTTTTGTACGCAATTGAATACCCATGCTTCTCTCTGGCTGCATCCATGCACTCACGAGCCTGTTGTGCCTTTTCTTTGATGGGAGTGTCGATCTCAATAAGTCGAGGTCTTATATTCTTTGATAGGAAATCCAACCCATCCTTGTAACCTATATTAAAGTGCATATAAAGCAACTATTAAAGTTCGGAAGCCAATCCTAAATTTTTTCTCCCCACCCTAAGTCCTGATTCGAGATTAATGTATAAATGTATTAACCTATATGGCTAGCATTTCCAATTTGTGTGTTAATATAGGTCTATTTTCTACTATAAAAATACTATCATCTCTTCTGAAAAGTGGAAACTACTGTACCTTTTTTGGGTACTCCAGCAGGGATGCATTTAGCCATCTCAGTATCACACTTCTGTAGGGTATTGGTTGAAAAGGTGCTGACCTCTTCAAGTTTTGCAACATACTGGCAGATATTTTCATGGCACATTGGATGATTCCTCTCTGACTCTGTTTTCCAAAAATGATGCTACTGCAGGGTGTTGCCTTTCTAATATTTCACACTTTCCCATAATACTTTGCGACTTGTAGTATTGATTCCACATTGAAATCACAGGTGTTTTTGCCAATGCCAGCAAAAAAGAAATTCGTGTTGACCTTTGTTTTCTGCACCATAATTCACAGCTACGGAGGGTCTTCTCAAATTGCATCCGTTGTTCTGCCATTTGTAGAATAAATGAGTTGGAGAATATTTGAGTTGGATTGACAGAATTCTCATACCATAGAGCCTTGTACTTTCTCTTTAAGGATTCAATAGAGACGACTATGTTCCCTTGTCCATCTCGTGTCCCAAAGAAATTACTCAAAGAGTTGGGCAAGGATATGACTGCAGATGCCGAAGATGTTTTGAATGCAGCAACACTTGTTTTGGCATTACCAATTTTCGCACTTTCTTCACTTCTCCAAGTGGACCAAGTAGTGATCTCACGTTGAAGTCGTCTCCATTCAAATACTGTCAAACCTAACATGTCAATATCCTTTTCATGAATATCCTGTAGGTGTTCAATTTGACTCAAACCATTTGATTGGAAATTCTTAAACTTGTCTTCGAGTGATAATTTTTTAAGAAATGCTTTCAATTGATTCTCCTTGCCTTCTACTTCTAATTCAACAGGAATATCAACAACCCCAGACATCAAACATCAATTTTAATAACATATATTTGAAATTTGGCACTGGCCTTCAAAAAAGAGCACTATCAACCCCTGCTGGATATATCCCTTCTAGCTGCTTCTACGTCCATTCCAAATTCGTATAATCTGGTAAAATCCCAGTAGCCCAGCTTATGGCCTATTAAATGCGTTTTATATACGACGACGTTCATTATAGATCAAATTTATTATATAATATGTACACCATTTTTGCAATGCTTGGTAATTTGTGATTTATCGTGAATTTGCATAGCCTCTGTAGGCAAAGTCGTCAAAATTATATAAAACCCATTGAGGGTCATAAGTTGGGTCCTTTGTGGTAAAACATTTCATTGTATATAGCTATATTACCATGTTCAAACAGTGCCTTTCATGCGCTTTTAAAATATGAAGGTGCAAAATTGCCAAAACTTTAAATGCTAAATTGTAACTGGAAATGCTAAATTGGCATTTCCAGATTTTCGTTTTCTAATATTTTATAACAAAAATAAAAAGATTTGACAGATCCTGCTATGCTTTCATCTCAATTTGCTGAAAGTCTAAGAACTGACAAATATTACATTGGTCATTGTACAGTTTTGAAGTATGCATATTAAAATATGCATATTTGATACATATAATGATTATATTGATTTTGAAAGTTGAGAGAAAAAAAATATCGTGCAAGGACACAGAGGTAATAAAAAAATATCCTGCTTGTCTGAAGGACGAAAAAAAAATATCGAGCAGTGTGGAAAATGCACAACCCCCCCATCAAAAATCTAATGGTCCGGCCCTAATAATAAGCATCTAATTCTCCAAGTTCAAAAATGTAATGTCCGCAACGAAATATCCGCAACGCATTATTCAAGACATGTTGATACTTTTTATTGTCTTTTTTCAGTCTAAAATAACGTTAATACCATTTTAAAAAATAGGTACGCCAGGCGTACATGTATCTGCGCAAAGGAATTCCATGGTTACTATGAAAAAATTTAAATTTCGAAGTGACTATAGAGCCAGCTATTTAGTAAACTGCCGGCTATATAGTGACTAAGAAAAAAAAGATTAGTCAAAGAAAACACAACCCGACCCAGACTGCGTTTCACTTTTCGCACACAGTGCCTATACCATATACTATAACGGCAAGCTCGGTGACAAAAGTTTTTATATTTAACTATAGTCACTATATAGCCGGCAGTTTACTAAATACCCGGCTGCCAGCAGTATAGTCACTTTGTTTATATTTGATGATATGACAAACAATGTTCAGATTGCAGTCTCTTCTCAACTGGCAGAAAGCTAAAATTGATGTTTATCAGTAAAAACAGAATAAGAGTTATATATGAAATGGGTACAAAATTGCTGAGGTAAATACTGTACCATTGGCAGACACTAGGGGGAGTCTGAGCCCCCCCCCCCCACTATAATTTTGATGGACTGTAAAAATCTGCTACTAAATAAAACAAATCACACTCATATAATAATACCATTAATTAATACAATGTTTTTTTACAAAATGTGTTCTCAGAATGCTGCAAATGTCATATTCGGGTGTCCAAATGTTAAAAATTTTCCAGGGGCATGCCCACAAGCCCCCCCCCCCAATATTTCATAAAGTGTCCGCCACTGTACTGCACCCACATTTAATGTAAGCTAAATGAAAAAAATATATACAATCTGTAAAGAAATGTTATTAACTTTAACTCTGTCCTGTGAATATTAATGCACCATGTAACAAAATTCTAACGAAACATAATAATTCTGAATGCGGTGAATATATATAAAATGTACCGTATATAAACACAATTTTGACATCCCATACAGTATATATTAATTATGAATAGACAATCGATATTATTAAAAAAAGCATGCATGGTTACTCACGAAAAAGCTTTACGATGTTACTTCGGGCAATGATAAGCTTATTCATGTTCCGGTACCATCATTTACAAAACTTGCCACATTCATTTACGGATTTTTTAAAGCCGTTCACCAATAGTAAATACAGTACCCAAAACTCGTAAAAACTTCATATGCATTGCCATCGAACTAATTATACTAAGCAGTCACTCTCATTGAAAGGAGTGGATGTTCAGAATAATGTTGATGTTAGCTTGACAAAAATAACATCACTACCAATCTTTAAAATACACAAAATCGAAAATACACTTTATGAACAATAGGGCCAAAAAAAAAAATATGTGGGTTTCCGGTTTCCCGACCCTACCTAGCTTTTGGACGCCGAAATCCCGACCCTAAACTTTTTTATTGGATCATGCTTGTAAGTGTTTCCACTTAGAGGAAAAAGTTTGTGGAAAATTGAAATTTGAGGCAATATTAAGGAAATTTATCTTTGGATGTGGAAGCACTGACTAAACAAAATGGCGTCCGGTTGTTCGGAAAATTAAAAAAAAAGTTTAAAAAAAAAAGTTAAGACCGACCTACCCTACCTAAGTTTTTATAAGAAGAAACCGGAAACCCACATATTTTTTTTTTGGCCTAGACAATAGTCAATACAATCTAGTGAACTTTATTATATATATTTTTAAACAAAGAAGTCGAATTCATATTCATGTAATTAACAGATTATATATATGTCTTTATAGCTCTCCAACATTTCTACTTATGTATTTTATTCTTACTAGTGAAAGCAATATTAATGTATTAGCTTCATATTCTTGTAAATACTTCTAGCACTGTCACTGATTGACACAATATAAAACTTTGCACTGGACATTAAACTAGGGACTTACCTTAAATTAAAAGCCTATAAAGGTTTCTTTAGACTCCTAGCTCTATTTATAGTTGTAGCTTTAATACTTTTATGTAAATAACTACCATAATGATTGGGCGAAATAAATCTTCTAGGATAAAACAATCGTCACTCTGTAGAAAGCCGCCATCTTTGTTTTACGGCCTGTTCGCAGGCATACAGCCCTAATTAGTCGACCTGAGTGTTTAACGCACGCCACTGACGCACGCACCCACCACTGAGCTGTATAATAACTGGAGGACCTGCTCCTATACTTCGTTCAGTCAACGAAGTGTGGTGAAAGCTATTTCAGATACAATCTCGTTCCCCGAGCATGCCCGTTCGCAGGTTAAGGGTGGGCATAGCTCTGGAGAAATCGAATTGATTGAGGCCTGTGATTGGCTAACGGCAGATATAGTACGTTGGATTTCCAACGTGAGTTCTATATAATCAAAGTATTTGGAATTTCTCGTCGAAAATTTGATACTTTTTACACTGAAATCGATCGAAAACAACTAGAAATTCTGGAGGAAATATGTGCGAAAGCTGCGGATTGATAGGGATACAACTACCTGAAAAATACAAGGAGAACTTCGACGTTTCGAGCGAAGGCGCTTCGACTTGTGCTGTTAGTGTTTGTATACATCATAGTATGATCATACTTGACCTTTTATATACTGTCATACTCATACCTAACACTACGTATACCATAAATTCTGACAGAAGAGTTAAATGTAAATTTTAAAGCATAAAAATATATAATACTTATTATTGAGGAGATTATATTTATCAGCAAAGGTCAAGTACGATGTATACAAACACTAACAGTACAGATCGAAGCGCCTTCGCTCGAAACGTCGTATTTTTCAGGTAGCTATATCCCTATCCAACCGAAGCTTTCGTACATATTTCCCCCAGAATTTTTATATATTTCCCCCAGTTGTTTTCAATTGCCGAGCATGCGTAGAACTCACGTTGTAAATTCAACGTGAACAATTCGATTTCTCCAGAGCTATGCCCACCCTTAACCTGCGAACGGGCATGCTCGGGAACGAGATTGTTTCAGATACGGTGGAGCACCTAGTCCCCAGGCCTTTACCAGCGCGACCGCGAAATTCAATATGGCGCCAAGCTAAGGAGTGGAGTTTAAATGGAGTTTATATTCTATAATCTCTATTGTTGTTTTTTGATCTTTTTATTCTTTTTGGTTGGTAGAACTTATATTCTGAAATGCCAGGTATCTTACTCTTTATCTGATTAATCTGAAAAAAGATTTTATGACAGAATTTTTCTCAAACATTGTTAATTAAATATAAAAGACTAAAAGTTTATGATGTATATTAATATCTATATGTTTCAGTGAATTATGCTTTAAAAGTAAAAATAGATTGGCCAAGATAAGAAATTTTTGACACTGAACTTTTGTTAATTATAGTTTCAATTTCAATTTTGAAAATTGTAATAACAGCCTAGTTTATATTCCATAATCCACAGAGCTTGAACATCCATGCAGAATGTACAAATTATTGACTTTTCGAGTGAAATTCTGTTTGAATTTTTCAGGTACTAAGTTCTATCTCTTAAAATCTACAGTTATCTTGTTATCGTCTCCATCTAGCCTGGCACAGACTGTTCAAGATTGCACTGTTTAATTAGCACCAACACTAACAGCCATGGTGGCAGGGATGGATCCAGCATGATCTGGTAGGGGGGGGGGGGTTGATCTGCCAGCTCTAATGCCGAGTTATGTTTGTCATGCATGCCACCCGCCATCAACTTACAAGTCAAGTCTTGCTTGACTACTGCATTTGAATTATAATTGTTGTTCACAGTTCGCTTCTTATGTTATCGATATCACTCAAATCACTCAAATTAAAAATCAAAAGGGGGGCCTTATTGAATTAAAAAAAATCTGGGCAGGATGTTACAAGGCCATCGGAAGTAAATCAATATTGGGGGGACTCAAGAATATATCTGAATAAATTTTAATTGCTTTTGCACTTTTCTAGTTATTTTGTGTGTTTTGCTTATACAAATGGAAATTATAGGGGGGGGGGGGGCTCAAGCCCCCTGCTTCTGACGGCCTTGTGTGGCATGTGACATTGCCAGCTGCCATTAATAGTTTGCAGAATTGTGAAAAATAAATCAATGCTGTAGATTGCAAGTGGTAATGCACTTTCTCCATTGGCATTATAGACATAATACACATAAAATTCCACAAGACCAATTAACTTGGTAACCCTGAGTATTCCATACTCATTGGGAAATCAGTCAGATGCAATTGTACCCACCCTCTGGTCAAGGGAACCCTTGCCACTAGACGTTTCTGTACCTTTGCCCTGCATATCATGGTTTATGAACTCAACAATTTATGATTGAATTAGCTGTTCTACTATGATATTTTATGCTCAAGTAAATAGAAAGTAGTACAGCTAGCCGGCTGGAATAATGGTCAGATGTTCACTCCTCGGTGGCATAACTCCTAAGGGCTGTGCCCGGCAAGAGCCAGGGGCCCAGGGGGTGTGCCTTGTCAAGGAAGGTCCCTGGGCTAACCTTTATGCAGTGTTTGGAAATTTTAATTTAAATAATTAATTTAATTAATAAATTAAATTAATAATTAATTAATTAATTAAATTAATAATAATTATTATAAACAAATTAATAATAAATAATAATAATTATTAATTAATATTATTTAATTATTTAATTAATTAATATTTTTAAAAACTTTTTTTAGCTTAAAAGCTCTCCCTGTTAACACTCTGAACAGTAGGTCAAGGTAGGGCCGGAGATACGGCGGGGGGGGGGTGACACCACCAGAAAATTTCCTGCAAAGGGCTCTTTATTTGGGTTTTTGGGTAAATTTGCGAATTTTGGTATGAAAAATTGAGGTAAAGTCACTGGAAAGCATTTGCAACGTTCTCATCTGGAAAATTTTTTTCCCTAAAAAGTTGTCGACGG
>CACRXK020013893.1:0-13570 GCA_902702795.2 Paramuricea clavata
ATTAATAAATTTCAGACTGGTTCTTTTATGTATAGATGCTTTGACAAGTCCTCAATTTTCCCGCAACATTTTAGGAATTACTTCATCCTTAACAAGGACATTCACTCTTACGAGACGCGGAATGCCAACAGAGTTCATATCAACCAAGTCAGAACAACAACAAGAAAACAAACTCTTAAACACAGTGGATCATTGTTTTGGAACTCACTAGATAAATATATAACCGAAGCTGCTACGTTATTTATTTTTCAGGCTAGACTAAGGTCCCATATTCACGACTTCCTGTCATCAATAATAAGTGTTGCGGTACAGTTCAAGCGAGAAGCTGGATCATATTTCACTTCCAAGGAAAGGACTCCACACGCGCCTGGCTTGCGAAGTCGAGCACGCATCGCCGTAGAAACATATATGTCTTCCCAATTCTACACCGACTGATCGATCAAACGATACCAAATGAACGATATGGTTGTTTATGGTTTAAGTGTATCCTGTCCGATTTTCGAAACAAAGGAATTATTTTTTAACGGGATGCTTCGATTTTGCTAACTCACAAGTGTGTATAAACAATAGTGTTATCTTGACTGTGAAAGCACAGGATTAAAACCCGTTATGGACTGTAAAATTCCTTCATTTACATTGCTGAAACTCAACGACCAAGAACGAGTATGTCAAAGACTCGAAGAATAGCTATCTGTTAGGGACTGCTCATTATTTATTGTACAGGGTGAGATCGACTGAGAAGAAACTCTACAGTTCAATATTTTTTCGTTGCCCCCCTCTTAAGACAACGAACATTTTCAAAGACCCCCCCCCCCCTAAGGCAAAACAAGAACATAAATTTTGGTCCCCCCTCTAGCTCTTTATCTTTATTTAGAGAAACAAAAACTCTAGTTCTCTATTTTGAGAAACAAAAATAATTGGGACCAATGGACAAATCCCCATTATAGACTAATTTTTTATCTTAGCAAAAAAAGTATATTCCCGGGAAGGGCATTCTAAAATTAGTAAAATTGCAAAGTTTGGTTGCGAAATGTTGTAAAATGTAAAAAACATAGTCTTCCAAAATTTGCAAATTTTGTATACTTTTGTATTGCAATTTTCGCATGCAATACAGAAGTATACAAAATTTGCAAACTTTGCAAGGCTATATTTTCCGTATTTTACAACAGTTCGCAACCAAACATTGCAATAATTTACTTATTTTAGTATGATCTTTCTTGCTTTGGTGATTGATTTGCATCAAGGCCGGATTTTGTGGAGAAGTGCGCACCACCCCTGAGATCGTTTTGCACCTCCTCTGAGAATTTTTGAACCTCTCCTGAAAGGTCATGCACCTCCCCTTGGGAAAGTTTCGATGATGGAACAAAGTGAAAATGTGATGTTGCTTAGGATCTACACTTCGTGACATAAGAAAGTTTTCTCTGAAAAATTGAAACAGAGATAGCCATTCATTTCTGTGTCAAGTACCCTTTTAATGCAATGTTTTGAAAGAAACTTTGTAGCAATTGTAATGATTAGGGGAAGATTGGAGTCATACATTCATACTTCATTAATACACTGCTACATATGTACACTACATGCATACCTCACCTCATTGATATTGGCCTGTCTACAATAAGTCCTAACTTTCCATGGGGGTTGTGAACTAGACCGCTGCACCTCCCCTAACATTTTATTTCCACACCCCCCCCCCACACACTATTTTCACAAAAATCCGGCCTGGATTTGCATCTCTTTGCCTAGTTCTAAAATGGGAATGGTCTATTTACATGAACATAAGAGACTTTTTAGATGGCTTCCATTTATGAATATTAAAGGTCTGTAAACATTGTTATTTGTTGTTAAGTTGCTTTGTGATACATTTTTAAAACTTACTATTGTTTTTTTCAAACTGCTAAATCTTTTCAAAGCCCCGGTCCCCCTTTTTTAATCTCTCTGTATTTTTTTCAAAGCCCCCCTTGTCAAGTTTTAAAAATTTAAGGCCCCCTAGTTTCTCCTCAATCCCCCCCCTGTACAATAAATAATGAGCGGTCCCTTATCACACGAACGCCAAGACTCCTCCGTGCGTTTCCGTGCGTGCGTTACATACAACTGGAATATTTAGGACGATATACGCACCAGCACACGGAGCACGGAACACATGAAGTACGGAGCAGTAGAAAAACAAAAATCCTTTATAATAAAATACACTGTTTACTATTACAAATTTTTGTTATTATTAACAAAGTTTTTCCGCGTATTACACGTTGGGGAAGTAGGAAAATGGGGCTTTTACTGAAAACATGCATATGATGCAAAACTGCCAAAAGCCATTAAGCCATAGTATTTAAATAGCATTGGGAAACTCGTTATCTTACATCTATCAAGCTTATGTAGTTATATTATATTCCGATTGCCAACGCATAAAGAAACACTTACTGTAGAGAACAGCCGATATATTTCGTTACCCCTGCCAAAAAATAGCCAAGTACTCATCTTTCAATGTAGCGGATCGACTGATCATTAAAGCTTGTGATGGAGAGAAGTGAATTTTCGGTTTATCCTTCGGCTCAGTGGCAGTGACAGTGTGCTGTACGGCCTACGTTTAAACCGTTTTACAGTACATAATTACTGCTTTGAATTCACATTCTTTCAATCCGTTTTGAATAGTCGGAATCATTCACAATATTATACTGTAGACGATCCGAAAACCTATTCACCCCCCCACCCTTAACTAAACATACAATTCGGTGTAAGGTTTAAAAATTGACGTGTATTATACTATTATTCTGTATATAATTTAGGTAAACTCTAAAAGAAAAGCCGAACAGCTGCATATGACATTCGGTTAAAAAATTAGAACGCTGACTTTTTCGCCTTCTCCCTAAATAATAGCTCGAATAATAGTGCATTTCGATATGCGTGCGTACTCGACCAAATATTTGGGAATGTATGCTTTTTACACGTACTCGACTTCAAAAGACAGTAAACGGCTGTACGATTTGTTAGCTTACTGGACCAAAAGCAAACGGCTGTACGCATTATTGTAACGCATATTTTGTGTACTCTATCTAGTTTAGGCTATAGTCAAAATATCCATCACATGTATCTAAAGACTAAACTATCAAACTTTATAATTCAATCGGAATCGAAATACTGGTCTACATGCGGCTGCCGGGCAGTATTTTCAAAACACTACGTGCTCGGCAGTCAGGAAACACGTACAGCACACTGGGTCGAAGGATAAACCGAAAATTCACTTCTCTCTATCACAAGCTTTTATGTTCAGTCGATCCCGGCTACATTGATAGATGAGTACTTGGCTATTTTTGGCAGGGGTAACGAAATATATAGGCTGTTCTCTACAGTAAGTGTTACTTTATGCGTTGGCCAACGGAATATCCGAATATAATATAACTACATAAGCTTGATAGATGTAATTAGATAACGAGTTTCACAATCCTATTTTAAATACTATGAGTTTTGGCAGTTTTGCATCATATGTGTTTTTCAGTAAAAGCCTCATTTTCCTACTTCCCCAACGTGTAATACGCGAAAAAATTTGGTAATAATAACAACAATTTGTAATAGTAGACAGTGTATTTTATTATAAAGGCTTTTCGTTTTTCTACTGCTCCGTACTTCATGTGCTCCGTGCTCCGTGTGCTCCGTACTCCGTGTGCTCCGTGCTCCGTGTGCTCCGTGCTCCGTGTTTTACTAATAGCCCTTGTAATCTAGAGTAGGTACATTTTAAATCTTATAAAGACCTTTCATTGGCATTGCTTTTGCCCATTCAGGGCTTTATTTGAAGAATAACCCGGCTTAAGATGCAGTTTCTTTCGACTTGTATAATGCCGCTGTGAGTAATCAATAATCAATATTTAAATCAACTTTAATCTTTGTAGTATACTGTTATGGCATTACCAAACCATACTGGAGGCAAACAACCTATCTATCAATGGAAACTTTACAGTAGAAGGCTTAAGTAATTCTATGAGCTAGACTTCGTGCGCATATAAATCTTATGAATTATGTATATAATATCCCTGATAAAACGTGGGGACACTTTATGCCAAATTATATAATAAAAAATAATTTGCTAAACCTTTTTGGCTATCATTCCTTTAGCTTTGCATTCAAGGGGCGAGGGTGAATGACGATATAATTCTTATAGGAGATTCTGTGCAATATTTTGACTTGAACATACAGATACTCGTGCAGACAAAAAAGGATATGCATATATAGCCTACAGTTGTGAATTATCTGTACTGTCCATCGACAAACAATTTTGTGCGTGAACACTCCTTCCTACATGGTGTTTAATTAATATAAATATAAAGAATGATAACCTTTTTAAAAAAATCTAGAGCACTATGTCAGTATGTCTACAGTTTTGTTATTTTTAGAATCAATAGCCAATAGAATGGAGATTCAATGTCTATTTGGTTCCAAAATCGTGTCATAAATCGAAATGTGTAACGTTTGCTTTAAGACCAGCAAGGCGCTACGACCTACACACGCTTTTGATACCTTTGTTTAACAAAATTTACACAGTTTCCAATAATTAAATGCAATGACAATGGCATATATAAATATCTGAACCGGAGACAGACCAGAAACGTACGCCTGTAATGAAACAGCGCCAGAACCCCGAGAGAATAAAAGAGCAAGTATTTCAAAGCTACGATCATACGTTTTCGTTGCTTGATTTCCTGACTTGTCTGTTGCCGTGAGAATCTACAGTTTAGCATATTTGTATAATTTAAAAGAAACTAAACAGAAACCAATTTAGCAAGTATTTTGAAGTATATATGATTCTCAATGATGATTGTACAAAACGGCCACTCCTTCCAATCGAAGTGTGAAGTGCGGAAGTGGAAACATGTAATAATAGACTTTTCCATCCCCCTCTCAGGCTATCAATTTTCTATGGGTCACGTGACCTGCCCCGACCAGGGTCTGTCCTCAAAAAGAGGAAAGAGCCTGGGAACGAGGTTGGGTCACTGGATGGTATTTCAGTTTATTTCAGCACACTGGTGGACATGCAACCTAATACCTGCAACCTGTGTCACAGATGGGCGACGGCTACGACTTTTCAGCGTCAGTACGGGATGGCGTAAGCATACAGCATGCGTTTAGCTTGACGAATCTCGTAGTCGTAGTCGTACTCGTAGTCAAATTTAAAGCTCCCTATTTATCCCCGAGCCGACGGCGAGAAGCGCCGTGCGAGGGTACTAATTCCCCCCGGCTATTTACACCCGGGGAAACGAAAGCATTAGCGAAGTCTAAAGTTCATCAAACATCGCGGGCGTGGGTCACTGTGCGTGTTTCGGTGGGTGGTCATCCTCACTGATCTCATAATATAGAGGACTGTAATGAATAGGCAACACTGATTGGTCCAATTTAAAATTGGCATTATAACGGCTGCATGACGATTGACGACAGCGAAATTGATTTGATGATTTCTTGCAAATATATTTCATTTTTGCAAGATTTTGTAAATTGCAAAGGATTTTTGATGAAATAAAGGCAAGAGGATTGCTAAAAGAAGGAAGTAAATGTGCCGACGTTAACGAAGGTAAGTTTGTTTTAAATATTGATGCATTGTTTGCTTTTAATATACTGTAATCTCGGCTGTAATTACTTTAAAAGACGATCGTTGCGTATATAAAATATGAAACAAGACAGCGTATTATTTCAGTGTTTCTTTATTGATTACACTTTTTATTATACTAGGCAAAGTTATTTACATGGGAGAATTTGGAATCATTTTATTTCGAACTCAAAGTTTATCGATAAAGGCAGTTAAGTTTTATATTAAAAGAACACTTTCAAACGTTTTGCGAAGCGTTTGTGGTTGAATTTTACCTTAAATTGAATCTTATATTACGTATAATAACATACCTACTGTAATTACTTTAAAAGCCGATCGTTGTGTATAAATATGAAACAAGACAGCGTATTATTTCAGTATTTCTTTATTGATTACACTTTTTATTATACTAAGCAAAGTTATTTGCATGGGAGAATTCGGAATCATTTTATTTCGAACTCAAAGTTTATCGATAAAGGCAGTTTAGTTCTATAGTAAAAGAACATTTTAAAACGTTTTGCGAAGCGTTTGTGGTTGAATTTTACCTTAAATTCAATGTTATATTTCGTATAATAACATACCTAACATATATATGTTTAGGAAATTGATAATTTTGTAATTAAAAGTGATATTTATTGGGGATTTTTCATTTGTAAAATATAGTCTTAAAAAATTATCGTGTTACCATGACAACAACTTAAAATACTCCACGTTCGGAAAATAAAATGGTTTTGTCAGCAAGGCGAGGGTTTCGGCATGCATGTATTTTCTAGTATAGTTTTACACTGTACTGGTAAAATAATGTCAAGGAATTTGTAGAGATTCAGAATGCACACTCCATGGTTTATTCAATCACCAGCATGCATGAATCATTTTATGTTATGAATATTTTTAAAAAATTATCCTCACTTTATAGATAATTATATATCAATTTTCAATATCATAAATGAATATATAGTTACAGTAGGTTTTGATTATACAAGTTATAAAAATATATCAGCAAATAATGACTGGTCTCTCCGAAATCCGTAAAGAAAGGTTCAAATTTGACTTCCGCTACCACTACTTGATCTGGCAGTTGCATCTGGTTGTTTGATTGGATAAATTAAACTTATCTGTTTAATAGTTAGTGATAGCAATGGTAGTAGTGGAAGTCAAATCTGATCTCTCTATTATTTTCTGAAGATTTCTTTAGTCACTTCAATTCAGGATTGCCCATGCAACTTGGTTAGCGCAGCTAGCTCTTCAAGTTGGAGGTCAAATTCTTAGGATTCTGCAAATTAATTCTAGAAAACTGGCTTTGGTTTGGGCTAAGCAAAAATTATCGCACTCTTTACATATTTATCATGCTGATTTGGTTGTTTAACAGTTAATGTCCAGGCTGCATGTCTTTTTGTCCTGCATATGGCAGATGGGACAGTCCGATTTCCAAGTGTTTATGTGGGGAATTAATATTAATCCTGGCTTCTGAGTGAAGGTCTTGCCTGCTTTATGCGAAAGCAGGCTCTATGCGAGGGCTCTCAGGGCTCTTCCTCTGAAACAATGCTTGTTTACCATATCATCCAGCAAGTGCAAAAATGCACTACCGCGGTCAAGGATCATTTGGCATGTTCATCGACTATGTTAACCCATTGAGTGGCAGCATCACTGTCCACCTGAAGACTAAAATTGTCCGGCGTTAGACAGAGCAAACTAACAAAGTACGGTGCATTGTCACTTAAAGCGTTAAAAACGTAAATACGACAGCACAACACCTGTACATATACAACAGCAATCCTTTTATATATTTAATGACTTTATATTTACATATTGGTGAAATATCAAAGTCCATATATTAGGGATGTCCATGAACTTGTCCCTAGTTTGAATCTCAAGTATTCATATCTTTTGTATAAGTTGTTCCTCTACAAACCAACTTTTAGTCATTATACAAGAGTTTAATTTGCATTCATTTACTTCGCAAGTCGCAACAAACTGAACAAAGTACCAAACCATAAACCTGTGCAAATGATCGAGCGTCTTGAGCGACATATGATATCCAAGTCTGTTAAACGTCTCATACGAACAAATCTCACTGTGTTTTTCTACAGAAAGTATTGATCCATTTGATCGATCGCCGTGCTTTGAGAAAATCTTGAAATGCAAAATTCACACGGAAGATTGAAGAATTTCGGTGATAAAAACTGTGTGTCTTCGAGTTTCACATCTAGCATTCACCCCCCGGTTGATAAAAGTAACAATTACGCAATGTTGGAGTCACGTGCCCAGCGTTTACCAGGGCTACGCCGCCGCCTTCAATTCGCGGCTAGCTCTGGGTACGAGGTTGATACACGGGGAGGGGCTTATATTCGAGGGGGAGGCTTATATGTTCGGAAGTTTGCGGTAAATCAAAACTTTTAATGCCCGTATCCCTCGATAAATATTTTTTTTGTTTCCCCTCCAATCTCAATGTTTCCCTCGATTCAGTCTCCGGAAACATTGACACTCTGGTTAAAGAGCAAAACTAATTAAAACTAATTATTTCTGTCGGGAGCAGACATGAAGTGTGTAATGATGGTTATGAAATTGCTCTTTACTCCCTCATCTTTTCCAATGAAGTGTTTACGACAAATGAATACACCGCAATCAATAACGGCATTAATATATTAAGGTTAATTTATTGTTGTATTTCAACAGCCAAATAAATTTGTGCTACAATGAAGAGTTCACAACAATAATTATCCTTACTTGCCTGCAGGTTTTACCAATGGTCATATTATTCATTGTTGCATTTGCAATGGCATTCTCCGTGCTGATGTCCCATGATCAAGGCTTTACTGATATCCCCAATTCACTGCTAACAACGTTTGTCATGATGACTGGTGAAGTTGATTTTCGAGATACTTTCTTGGAATACACTGCGAGTGCTGGTTTTCATTTCCTACAAAGATTGACGCTGGTTGTGTTCTTGATCTTGGTTACCATCGGTTTAACAAACTTATTGACTGGTTTGGCTGTTGGCGACACTGCTGAGATTATGAAACGATCGAGAGAGGAAAATCTGCTGCGTAAGGTAAGAATTATTAATATATTTTATTTGTGTATAGCCAGTTTTTTTTGTGATTTCCTGCAGTTTGATTGGCTATTCAAACGGGCAGATTTTTACGTTAGTTAGTTCGAGGGCGGGGGAGTTTTTAGAGCAACAAACCTAGTATTGCAGACAATTTTTACTTTGGGGTGTTATATATACTTCGCTTAATTTCAAAAGTTCCAATTTCAAAAAGAAAATAACAAAGTAAATACATATAATTCCAACGTTTAATAGTAAAGGAATAACAGTCTTACACAGTTCCTCATAAAAGCAAATAAAGGTTCATAAGGCAAAGTCAGAAACTTAGTACGGCTAACATATTAATGTAATATTAACACATAAATATGAATATATATGCAGTTTAATCCTTTGAATCTAACCTCGCAGAGTTATGCAAGTCTGATACGTTCAATTCAACAAATTATTGTTTAAGGTGGCTCAATACAGTTTTTAGAAAAATGGAAAATTCACGATTTAGATGCATATTTTTGGACAATTATTACTTGTTGATAAACAAAAGGTATCTTACTTATTATAAAACATCCTCCAAAGAGTTTGAACTTTTGTATATAAGTTATGCAACTGCCGTTGCTATGGCAACGATGACGTTTCAAGATGGCGGATATTTTGGCTTTAAAGTAATTTAACTCGTAAACGACATCGGTGACCCCCAAATTTCATTTTTAAAAATGATTTATCTTAGTATAATCAATTATTTTGACATTCGGCTCCACAGAATTTTTTTTTATTTTGCCAACGTAATTCAATATACTAAGACAAACTATTTTATGAAATAAAATATGGGGGTCACCGATGTCGTTTTCGAGTTAAATTACTTTAAAACCAAAATATACGCCATATCGAAACGTCATTGTTGCCATAGCAACCGCAGTTGCGTAAATTTAGTTCAAAAATTCAAACTCTTTGGATGCTGTTTTTCGTAGGTTAATTAGATTTAATTAGATGTTTTTTGTTTTTGAACAAGTAATACTTGTCCAAACTGAAAAACGCATCTAAATCGCAAATTTTCCATTTTTAAAAAGCTGTATTGAGCCACCTTAAAATTTAAAAATTCAAACGGCATTACCTAGTTGCCATACACCTCATAATATCTTGAAATAGACGACAAGAATTCAATATATCAGCTTGATAGTTTTGGCCAAGATAATTTTCTTCAATCCCCGCTCAAAAAGTCACGCGTGGATACAAATTTTGAATGCAGAATTTATCTGCTTGAAATATTATCCACTAAGCACCAGTAAGCCTTCCTTATCGTCATTCCAAATAACAATCCAACCTTTTCGAAATCTAGCTATGTCGTTCATTTCGAGAAAAGAAGATATTTTAATGTTAAACTTGTAAATACACCTTTTTAAACTTGCATTGTGTGATTATTAATATGTCTACTAGTGGGCAACGATAAAAAGGTGCTGTTTTCCGAATCAAAACATCCCATTTAATCTGGAACACCTGAGCAGCACCTTTTGAAAGAACCAGAACAGCTCCCTTTGAAAGAACCAACGAAAACAGCCCCTTTTGAAAGAGCCAAAACGGCCCCTTTTGAAAGCACCAAAACAAGCCCTTTTGAAAGGGGCAAAACAGCCCTTTTTGAAAGAACCAAAACAGCCCCTTTTGAAAGAGCCAAAACAACCCCACATATCAGCTAAATTGGCCCTTTTTTGGGAGATATATGTAAATGAATGTACAACAATCAACAAAATCCACTAGGCATCTTTATTACTAAATAGTTTCGTATCACAAAATGTGGCACTCTTCAGATAAATTGACCTAGTGATTATAGACTGAAACTAGATGATGAAAGATGCCTAGTGGATTTTGTTGTTTGTTGTACCTTAATTTAAATATACTCGGGTTTCCCACTGAATCAAGCATTCATTCAAGCAAATATATATTGCTGGAAAAACAAGTATTAACGTGTATTTATATCTTTCGGACTACTGGAGTGGAAAAAAATTAAAAAAGATTGAGTTGTCACGCAAAATTAAACTCAGTGTAATTAAAACCCTTGAGACGATACCAGCTAACATTACAAAGTTAGTGAACATTGACAAAATAAACTTTGTCTCCCCCTAGCTCCCCCCCCCCCAGTTCAATGTTGTAAACAACGCCGAAACAACTTTTGATAATATAATACACCATGGCACAAGGCAGCTCAACATTGAGTTGAGGGGGGGGGGGCTTAAGAAGGGCAACATGATTCAAAATTGAGTTTATCAACAAAATATGTGAATTTTCTATATATAGAAGGAACATAGTCTCAACCAGTTTTGTCCAAGATTGTCGGAATGTGCAATGTGGCAATTTTACATGAATGCCAATTGTTTGACAGTTATGGTTAAAAAGGCAGATATGTGAGTGTTGCGATGGAGGAAAAATTAATAAATTAACGTTAACATTGAAGTTAATTATTATATTAACGTTACACTACAAGTACAGTAGGTAACCGAAATTTTTATCCACATTACCAATCATTCCAGGCGATGAAAAATTTATATTTATACTGTAAGTAAAGGAAAATTAATTAAGGTCGAGGTCATATATATACATCTGCATGAAAGTATACTATTTATTGGACTTTCGGTAAACGTAATTTCTACATTATTCCATAGCCTATAATCATTGAAAGCTTTGTATAATGAATGTAAAAAAATCCAACAATATAAACGTAGCCTAATTGGTCAAACGTGATAACACGGTTTGCTCAGAAAACGGCGGCTATTCACTCTAAACTGCGAACGTTCTCCGGGCAATTGGAACCAATTAGCTATTGCTATATAGAACATAGCTACAAAGTTTAATTAAGAAGAAATGGAATCATGGACATATTAAACGTTGTCGACACAGCCAATTTCATGGCAATGGGTCACTTTTCACAGGTTATTATATAGTATGGCGACCCCTCACGAGGGACAAATGCAGGGCCGTAGCTAGCATGTATAGTTGGGGGGGGGGGCGGGGTGGGTCGAGCAAAAATTTCCGAATGACGAACAAAATTTCCGAATCTTTCATGGCATAGGAAGCCACAAAGTTGTTCAGGGCCGTTGCGAGGACTTTGCCTGTGCACCCCATCATGTACCCCAGGCCACGACCGTCTGAACTTCTTTAATTAATTAGTTGGCCGATTTGAAATATTACTTCTGATTCATAGCACACAGTTCCTATTTTTATGCCCGGATAAAATCTGCTGGAAATTTATCTGAAATTACTCATGAGCAATTGTTGTGGGTTGTTGTCGGTTTCTTGAGAGAATTGAGTTAAGTATTGTCCAACTACAAACAAAAATACGCGTATTCTACGCATAGACATATTACAGAAGTAATAAACCGAAAAACATTTACCGATGTACGATTTGTAAATTCTTATATATATATATATATCCATGTAAATGCCATGATTTCGTAAATCATTTCATACTGACAATACAATTCTATAATATTATTACTGTTTAACAACTAAAATTTTGTTATTCTATTATTGCCGTAATTCTCCGAATGGCCAACCCGATTTTCCGAATATGTTAATTCTGAATATATATTCCGAATATATATATATATATATATATATATATATATATATATATATATATATATATATATATATATATATATATATATATATACATATATATATATATACTGTATATATATACTGTATATAATATGTTAAGATGAAATGTTCTAGAGTGTGTATTATATAATTTCCATACCCTGCCGCGGCTGGGTCTTGAACCCGCGACCTTCGAAATAATTAATAACACAATTTAACATAACACTTGCAGAACTAGTATTGTTCGATGCTGAATTAATATAAACGAGTATGTTTATGACATTCAGTATATATTTCATAATTTCCAGTCTTAAATCCGTCTGACTGTGTAGCTCAGTTGGTAGAGCGTCGATCTAGTAATTCGAAGGTCGCGGGTTCAAGACCCAGCCGCGGCAGACTTTATCTTTCTGCTTACGCTGGGTATGGAAGTTATATAATACACACTCGAGAACATTTTCATCTTATCTTATATATATTTATATTTATATATATATATATATATATATATATATATATATATATATATATATATATATATATATATATATATATATATATATATATATATATATGTCGCACGAGTCATGATGGCGGATGGTCATGCTAAGGCTAGCTCCATAGATATTCCCAATACTAAATTTAATGTTGGAAATGTGAATTTGGACGATATTCGAACGTATAAAAACAACACTCTTGTCTATGATGGGAAACGTTTAAAGTGGAACGGCAACTATGATGAACTGGAGAGTTTTATTCAAAATACCGTTGGTTTGAGCGGTAAATGGATTTCACCTGGCGGGAACTCTAAGAAGTTTATAAGCAACTCAGATCTGACAATAACTTGGTATCGCGGCAAACAACGAACATTAGTTGTCCAAGGTAGCGAAAAGGAGTCTTTAAAGGAATTACTGGTAAGCCTAAATAGTGAACTTATGTTGCCCCATCAGAGTGACACAGGCGTACAGTCTGCCGAAGTCTCAGTAATAACTTGCACCGGTGATAGAAGCGAAGTAAGCAACCTAACAACCGAGAATAATGATTATGGAGCCGAGATTCCTGTCGCCAAAATAGATATAATATCACCTATTGATAATTCGTCGCTTGCGGAGCTTGAGAATTTTATTGACGATTCATTTTGTAATATTATGAACTCCCGACACAGTGAAGTAACGAAGGGTACTGTGGAACAAGTATTTGTAAATTCTACCCCCTTTAAACAACGCGAGAGCGACAACGCCACTACAAAAAATGCATTATTTGACAATTTTAAAGAGAAGGTTGAATATGAAATATCAAATTTATTGGCTAAACTCACCAAGCAAGACAAAACTATCAACATAAATAAGCAAGATATATGCAAA
>CACRXK020013894.1:0-13569 GCA_902702795.2 Paramuricea clavata
CCTGGTGGGTGGACTAAATGTTCCCTGGTTTACAAAATATTTAGGACAATTAGTGATTATAACGTCTAATATTGTAGCTGTGTTGTATGTCACACGAGTTGGGTCATCGATTATTTGGGACAGGGCATTGCACTCGAGCCAATGATAAAAACGGTTACCAAACGCGGTACTTAGTAACTTATTTCGGTCATAGTGGGCATTTAAATCACCCACAATCACCATAGGTAAATGTTGGTTTAATCGAATTTTATCAATAACACTCTGGAAAGAATCTAAAAAAAGTGTTGTTTCTTCTAGAGAGTTATTAGGTGGTCTGTAACATACCCCACATAACAGGGTTACTCCATTCTTTTTAATTTCAACCCAAAGTAGTTCTAAATCCATATTTTCCAGGTCATTACGTCTTTTGAATGCAAGTGATTGTGCTACGTATATAGCAACACCGCCACCGCGCATACCAGACCTGTCTTTTCTAATGATAGAATAATAGCCTGGAATGTATAAAGATTCATCAGAACTTTTATTGTCAAGCCAAGTTTCAGACACCGCAAATAGATCAAAGCTCTTGTCTAAAATAAATGAGGAAATTTCTTCAAATTTCTCTTCGTTAGCTAAACTTCTAGCGTTTATATGTCCAATTGTTAAGCATGACATTTTTGGGCCAGGATTTAATTCAATATCTCTATATCTTATATTATTATATTATATTATATATTATATTATTCAATATCTCTATATCTTATATTAAGACGGCATTTTCTGTTATTAAACATCGAACACAAACGTCGAACACAACTTGTTGACGGCTTGTTGGCAAACTTGTTACAAGATGTGAGATTTTAAATTTTACGCGTGTAACAAGTCTGCCAACAAGCCGTCAACAAGTTGAGCTCGCCTGCTAGTCCCAAGTTGCCAACAAGTTTGGAACAAGCTGTTAACAACTTGTAACAACCTTGTTGATATTATCAGACTTGTTGCAAGGTTGTTCCACTTGTTGCAAGGTTGTTAGAACAACTTAATTTGCTACAAGTCTGACAATGCCATGCATCAAGCTTGTCACAAATTGTTAACAGCATTGTTACAACTTGTTGACAAGCCTGTTGCGAACACAACTTGTTGACAGCTTGTGAACAGATTTGTGACAACTTGTTTGCAGACCTGGAACTACTTGTGTGTTTTTACGTGTGTATTCGAGGGGATTATATTCGTACCTTGCGGTACTCTACACATGTAAAAATCTCACAACTTGTCAACAAGATATGTTCGCAACAGGCTTGTAGCAAGCTTGTCAACAAGTTGTAACAATGCTGTTATTTTATCAAGTTGCTACAAGGTTGTCACTCACAACTTGTTGACAAATTGTTGAATTGCAGAACGATAACAAGTTGTTGGAACAACTTGTGACAAGTCTGTTGAACTCAACAACTTTGCAACAAGCTGTCAACAAGCCGTTGACAACTTGTCAACAAACTGGGAACAAGCAGTGCGAACGCATTCTGTTGACAAGTTGTTGAAACAGCATTGCTACAAGTCTGCTGTAGCTTTGTTACAACTTGTGCGTTTTTACGTGTGTAAAGTGAAATTGATGGCCAACATCTCTGGGGCCGGTTGTATAAAAACATAGTTAGCGCTAACTGTAGTTAGCGTTAATCACTGCAGTTAAATCCTTAACTGTAATTAGTTAACTACACGGCTTAACTGCGTTGCACAAAACGTAGTTAGTCGGATAGTTAACTAATCACGTGGTTAACTGTGCGTGGGCTTGCGTCGGGCGTTTAAACACAAAATTACTCAAAATTACATAAAGTTAGCAGTGATTAACGACCGCTGACACACATTTTCAACATGATTGTGGACTCGTATTTTGCAAATAGGCGGGAATTTTATTCAAAACACTCAAAACAGTGAAAAAATGCAGAAAAAGAATGCAGTTTTTCCTTGAGATGTCTACGTTAAACCATGGTCTAGCTGTTTGGCAATTATATATCAGTGTTTCTTGGTGTAATGGACTATACTTCGTCTTCGAGAAATCGTCCTGTGCAAAAATATGTAGTTCTGCCCGTAAAAACACCAAAGCGATAGCGTTCGAAGAGTATTATCAGGAAACATTGACAGGGAAAATAGCGATTGAAAATCTCAGGTAAGCGTTGCTTTTCATTGTTGTTTTACTGAAAAATGTTGTTCACTCCTATACAAACGCCATTTTTAACTACGTTTTGGACAGTTGATTATACCCTAAAGCATAGTTAACTTTAACTACTTTTTAACTGCAGTTAAGGCTAACTACACTTTTATACAACCGGCTTAACTACGTGATTAAAGTTAACCACTTTTTAACTACTTTTTAACTGCAGTTAGCGCTAACTACGTTTTTATACAACCGGCCCCTGCCCTCTACACAATTGGAGAGAATCAACTGGAAAAATGGCTGGCTGAAAATGTTACAATGTAACAAACAAACATTCTATTCTAGTATAAAGTACTAATAGTTTCATAACATACAAATGTTTCAAAACGGTGTTCTGCAAAGCTTCTGAAAAGTCGTATGCTTGCCCAAAGCGGACAAAATTACGAACAATGAAATACCAAGTCCATTTTCTCAAATACCAAGTCCATTTTACAAATACCAAGTCCATTTTCTCAAATACCAAGTCCATTTTACAAATATTGGGTCCATTTTCTCAAATACCAAGTCCATTTTACAAATAGCAAGTCCATTTTACAAATACCAAATCCATTTTCTCAAATACCAAGTCCATTTTACAAATATCAAGTCCATTTTAAAAATACCAAGTCCATTGTACAAATACCAAGTCCATTGTACAAATATCAAGTCCACTTCACAAATACCAAGTCCATTTTACAAAATAATATCAAGCCATTTTTATTCACTGCCACAGTGCTACTTTGGAAAATGAAATTTCCCTACTACAAGGAAATTGTCAAAATGGAATTGATATTCGCGTGCGTGCAAAACAATTTGCGAAACACAATACCAATTCGAACATGCTAATTAGGTCATAATGTTTCAATGAATGTATGATTATGTAGTTATTTATTCAACGACTGTATAATTATGCAAAGACAATTTATGCAATTGCACCTTAAAATGGCGGCAAGGTGGTTACCAAATATTGAAGAGTTTTTCGAATCTTTACATAATTATATCCATACATTTTGGCGCCCAACAGTATCTAAACAGCACAGACAGAAATGACAGTGACTACTAGTTGAGAAGGGTTCTAAATTATACATCTGTTGTAAATTCACTCTTTGCAAGAATGTGGACATCAAGCTACAGGCAGGGGCGCACATTAGGGGGGGGGGGTGACACCCCCATGTTTTGTGAAATATATCTAAAAAGCCGGTCGCAAAACCTGAATGGGACGAAAAAGTCGGTACGGCTAAAATCTGAAAGATATTATCATTTTGTGTCGAAAAAAGTAATAGGTGCACGTTCTGGAAATGGAAGTTGCATAAACATGTTAGAAAAATGAATTAGACAAAGAAAAACAATTAAACATACACAAATTAGAGTTCACTGACACAAACCAAGAGAGCAAATAATCAACTTACTGCAACATTTCAGCCAACGTAATGCGATCCGATTACCTCAGGGGGCTCTGCAATGGGCATAAGAACTGCCCTTGTGGAAAGCTAAAATCCTAACCCCAGTAAAAAATGCCTATGGTTGCTTTAAAGAGCACATCTGAACTTGAATTTGCGCTCAAAGCAACACTCATTACCGACTTCTACAAAAACGAAGACATGCTGTTGTATTTGCGTGTACAATACTATGTTTACATAAATATTTTTCGATGACAACATTAGGCAACTTAAAAATGCCTTTTTGTGGTTGTAACTTTTCTTTAAACTTCGTCCTAAAATACTTGAAATATCTTTCAATAAAACTAGAAATTCAAAATTTTCCTCGCGCCTACGGCGCTCGCTTTGGAAATTTATAAAAATTCCCCCCCCCCTCCCTCCTTCCGAAAGTTTAGACCGCTGCAAAAGTTCTGAAAAACTGAACGTTTATTTAAACTTTTGCAATACTATCCCCTATCCCTGTCTTACCGTCTATGCGCTTTATTGAAATAGTTGGCTTTTCTTATCAAACACAAATACTACAAAAGTCGGTCCCAGAACATAGACACCCCCCCCCCCCTATTTTTTCCGAATGTGCGCCCCTGGCTACAGGTTGTATAAAAAAGTAGACAATTTTGAAACAGCTCTAGTCAATTTCACAAATCTGTTCATTTCAGGAAATTTTTGATAAATATAAATTATAATGTAGAATAAACAAGTATTTTGTAAAGATAAATTTTCCAGAGCAGGCGGGATATATTAGCAGCATTAAAAATAGCTTGCGCGCGAAATATAAAAATTAAAAACGTATTTTGAGTTCATGGGCGAGAAATCTGTTATGTGTTTTATCAATACATGGCCCAAATATCAGAAAATTTACTAAATTTTAAGTTCTTTAATTAGCTGCTGAAACTTTCATTTTTTGGCACCAATGCCCATCAGGCATGCTTTATTCATGCATTTACCTAATAATTATTATTGCAAAAGAAGTAAATAGCAATATCAAAATTAGGTAAGAGTTGCTAAAAAAGACACCACCCCTGCTCTGGAAAATTTGTCTTCACGAAAAACGTTTGTTTTGAAGTAGATTGCGCAATGTCAGAAATTCAGTCCACTGGAAACTTTGCCCGGGGTGATGGAATTCAGATAATTTTTGTAAATTTATTTTTGTTTTATTATATATTTTATTAACTTTGTGATTGTGTTGTGTTGTGTTGTGTTGTGAAAACCTGTTTCCAACAATTTATTCTACACTATAAGTTCCCAGACAATCTAAATGTATCAAAAATTTCATGAAATGCGGATTTGTGAAATTGAGAGCTGTTTCAAGATTGTCTACTTTTTTATGCACCCTGCAGCTAGATGCCGGCATTCTTGTAAGAAGTGAATTGACAATAATGCATGGCTATAAAGATTCGAAAAACTCTTCAATATTTGGTAACCACCTTGCCGCCATTTTAAGGTGCAATTGCATAAATTATCTTTGCATAATTATACAGTCGTTGAATAAATAACTACATAATCATACATTCATTGAATACATTATAACCTAATTAGCATGTTCGAATTGGTATTGTGTTTTGTACATTGTTTTGCACGCACGCGAATATCAATTCCATTTTGACAATTTCTTTGTAGGGAAAATGGACTTGATATTATTTTATAAAATGGACTTGGTATTTGTGAAATAGACTTGATATTTGTACAATGGACTTGGTATTTGTAAAATGGACTTGGTATTTGTACAATGGACTTGGTATTTGTACAATCGACTTGGTATTTGTAAAATGGACTTAGTATTTGAGAAAATGGACTTGGTATTTATAAAATGGACTTGGTATTTGAGAAAATGGACTTGGTATTTATAAAATGGACTTGGTATTTGGGAAAATGGACTTGCTATTTCATTGTTCGTAATTTTGTCCGCTTTGGGCAAGCATAAAGTCGCTTGAATGTAGAAAAACAATTCTCTGGCAAGTCTGGCAAAATAAATTCGACATACATTTGTGTGTCGGTTTTACCATTTGATATAGGCACAGCAAATTATCTTATCAACAATTACAATTTTAGATTCTAAACAATACTTAATGTTCCATTACAAACAGTTTTAAAAGATAAAAAGTTTGTCGTTTATATTTGATGGTTAAATTCCATGGAGGTTGAGTTCTCTTGCCATTTGACACATTGCACAGATCCCACAGCATGACAGTGCTTCGGAGTCCCCCACAATACTTCCCTGTCGAAATAAACAATGCAATAATTAACTAACTATATTTATATTGGATCTAAACCGTTCTCCCTAGAGCACCAGTACGGCCCATCTTTCTTACTGGTTTAAATGTTACCATGCAGACTACAGGTGGAAACCTAAACTAAACTAGTTTTATTTACTATTCAAAAAAGTTTGTCCTTTGCAAACCTTAAACTCTAAACCCTAAACTTTAAACTCTAAGCTTGCCAAGCATGAGGGGGCCCATGCATTTGTTCACAAATAGCTGCAATATTCAACTACTATAAGATTGAAACTTGTGCTCCCATTAAGCTTTGTACGCTTGGAGTTTAAGATTTAGAGTTTAAGGGTTGAATTGGCTGCATACTACATAGCTCTGTCAGTTCTAAACTGCTCTGCCTAAAGGACCCAGTCTCATATACCCAGGCGCTTTGGCATGCTACGCCATTAGAAGACGAGAAAGAGCCACACTTACTGCAATGTTATGTCTTGTCCTTATCTTGGTTCTCAAGGCAATTGGACACATGAATCCCACACAACAACACTCACCAGCTTTGTTACTGACCATGCATTGAAGAATGCACGGGCACAACCAGCCAAGAAGACCTGAAAGCAAAATCAAATTCATAGAAACTAGTACATCATTATGTACAACATTGAGGTTGTTGGTGTAGCATGCGCAAGTTTCACTTAGCACTAGCTTCATACGGGTATAGTCAACTTGCAGTAATCAGAATATATCTAGAAGTCTTACATTAAGGTAGAATTCAGATAATTTTTTTTGCCCCCAGTGTCAATGGTTCTGAAGCTCTTTCCTTGACAGAGGTTTCTGTGCATTACTGCATGCATTTAAAATTTTCCACCTGTGTCGTGTGATTAACCCACTGAGACGCATTACGCCCCAGTCAATGCGCTCTACTTTATAATTTTACTGTCTAATGCCAGGTTATTTTACTCTGTCTAACAGCAGACAATTTTACTCTGTCTAATATTAAATCACCTCAGCACTGGAAGAGAAGACGTAATGGGGGAATGGTTGCAAGATGGGCCGGGGGAATTTTCACTGGGGGATGGAAGAACTATGTTGTAATTTTGTTTGGTCCTTTGATAGTTCATAGTTCGTGGACATTTCTCCCTTTGACCCATCCCTGCCCCCCCCTGACTTACAAACTCCACAGTCATCAAAACAATCATAAATTCCAGTGCTCCAGTCTCGTTGTTGCTGGACAATCACCGCTGCAGGTTGTTGTTGTATTACAACTGTTGTATTCGTGTTGTGCACGGCGCTTAATGTTGGTTGTTGCTGCACGGGAAATGAGGGGCAGGCACCTGGAAGTAGGTAGAAGCCACCCTCACTTGGCTGTTGTTGGTGTGCGGGGTATCCAGGTAGGGTTGTTGGAGCAATTTCAGAGCTCATGTCAATCTTCTCTTGGTGGTTCTATAGTGGAAGTTTGGGAATTTGTTATACACATGCAAAAATCTCACATCTTGCAGCAACTCTGTCAACAAGTTGTGCTCGCACTGCTTGTCCCAAGTTGTCAACAAATATTGAACAACTTTTCAACAGTTGTGACAACCTTGACCTTGTTGATATCATCAGACTTGTTGCAAGGTTGTTCCAACAAGTCCGAGCATTCCTAAACAGCGAGACATTGGAAGACACGTTGAAAGATGTAGAAAAGTACGACACCCCTATTAGTACATACAACACCACACCAAACGTTTTGTCACCAAGAATCATCTGTCGTCTCTTCATACTCGGTATAAATACGGCGTCAATTTTACAGCGTCAATGATAATTGTATTTAAATTGACAATATTTAACTATTATTTTGTGTGATCTCAACCGCCAGATACATTTAAGAGGGTATAGCTAACTGTATAAACTACAAAATAAAGCTAAAACAAAGTAATTTTGATAGGAACGCCAAAAAGATTTTTAATAGGTTTTGAACACTTTTGTCGCAAATACGCGACATTGTCATTGAAAAACATCACCTCTACTCTAGGTTAGTTAAAAACATATATTTCTATACTATACAATATTCTAAATTGTAAATTGTAAACCTACAGTACCAGTCATTTGGCATTTTACAGGTTTATAATTATAGTTTTGTTTGCTATAGAAAGCTGCAGATTTATATAGGGATACAAGTATACTACTAGATAGATAGATAGATCGATCGATAGATAGATCGATCGATAGATAGATAGATGGTTTATTTCATATAAACATTGCAGCCAATAGGAAACAGACTAAAAGGATATAAGAATGTTCTAATAATTTTATGATGAATAATTTAATGCATTATGTATAATAAAACTATTTTTAAAACGGTTAGTTTCAAATGCAACGTTAAGATCGAGTCATATTAACAGTTTCATTACGTGGTGGAAGAAGATTATAAAGCTTATGGCTATCATCAGTCACTATTTCTTCAAATAGTTTGTCTGAAAGACCGTCTCTTTGTAAAGCGTCTTCATATGAGACCCAAGGTAAAATAATTCGCAATGCTCTCTTTTGGATCCGCTCCAAATCCTGACTGAGGTAATTTGTCAAACCATCCTAGAATACGCAAGTCCTGTATTCCATAATTGGTCTTATGCACGTTGTAAAGAATAGGACAAGTTCTTTCTTGCCAACTCTCGCTCTCTTAAGTTGGGAGAGAAAATAGAGACGCTTTCGCGCCTTCGATATAATTTGATCAATGTGATTGTTCCATTTCAAGTTGAGTTAGAAACGCTCAGACCAAGGATTTTAGCACTGTCGACCACTTCCGAGAGTTCTATATAGTACCCCTTATCTCTTCTGTGATAGTACTATATATAGTATATTATATCACACTTGCGTCGGTTTTCTTTGTTCGTCCGAGGTTTATAACTAGCTTATATACCTTGAAAAAATGATTAGATTAAACTTGTAGACAAAACGCGAGAATTTTTCATAACTAAAAATTTTTGAAAATGACAAAATATGTTGGAAAACCTCCGCAAGTGTGATATAAGTTAGTTATAAACCTCGAAAGTCGGTTTATAACTGATATATTGCCCCTCGGACGCTACGCGTCCTCGGGTCAATATATCAGTTATAAACCTCCTACTCGGTTTATAACTCTTACTTATAATTATAATATATGAAAATACAATGACGTACACATTGGAATCTGCATGTATAATGAGCTACACAAATATATCACTTGATAGCAAATTGAGACGAACTTTATACGTATTTTTAAATTAAGCGTTTAATGTATTTTTAAGTCAATACACATTTCGCTGGCTGCTTGTGGTCGTCTTGGACGATTTCACGACGCGAAAATACAATTTTCACGTCCTCTCTAGAACGTCACAGATTTATGCTTCTTTTGAAAAAAAATATGAGAGTATGCATAATAAAAATCATCCTATTTTGTTCCCCATGTATTGTTTAATGATTGTAGTTAAAGTTTTTTCATTGACAAGGTTGTTTTTCTTGTATTTTGCTAAATATACTTTGATTTGTTACAAATACTTTCGGTCGCCATAACAAATCAACAAAATTGCAAACATTGTTAACCACTTCAATACCGCTAGTATTCTTCACCAAAACAAACATTTTAGAACAAACTAAACTGAAGTTAATAACAACTGTTTAAAATCAGGAAAACTTGGGTAGATACTGAACTCTGAAGAATAAAAACACTTAAAAGCAGTAACAACTCAATCAATTTTAGTTGCTCTGTCACAACAGTGCAAAAATGTAGGACAAGTAAAAAACGCTTTCCAGCGTGAAAAACTATCGTAAACAGTATTAAATTTTACCAATATAAGCACTGATGCCATATCTAATATACTGAACAGTTGACAAACTTGATTGAATACGCTACAAACTAAAGCATTTAGCTCGTAAACAATACCTGCAGCTATTGTATTTATTCCAAATCAGCAAATGATGCTACAAAGTCCACTTTTCAAAATACCGAAATATACGTCTTTTTCTAAAAAAAACTTATTGAATGTTCATAAAATTCATCAGGAAACAATTGGTCAGTATTATATAGCCTTTTCTTGCACATGCATATCTTGACAACTGATTGAAAATAATACAGGAATGAGCAGGTATATTACAAGAAAACGAAAGTTGCTCCGAAAAAGACAAACAAGCCGACCCAGATTAAAACCCGGAAGTGAACGCGAGGTGCATACGTCATTTTCACGCGATTCGACAATGCGACGCGATTTTTCGATTTTCACTGACCGATAACTTTGATCCTAGTTTACTGTCGTTCCAATTGAAGTGTTGCTCAAATATTGATTCAATACATTACCTCGGGCTGACCAATTCATTTCATCAAGTTCCTCGAGATATTCATACACTTCCTAGTATAATTGTAAACTTCCTGTTGAATAGTTTGAATGCACCAATCACCTTTGTTGTTTGTGCAACTAACCAATCATAAATAGGAAGGAAGTGACCAGAAATAATCAAATACTTGGAATTGGCTCTTTCACAGGAAGTGTATGAATATCTCGAGGAACCGACCCCCGGTACCTTTGTGCCGGTACGGTAGAAAATATTTGCCTTACAATGCAGCACGTTGAGTCCCGGCCCAATCCCACTCTTGGCAAATTATTATTTTGTGGCTCTTAAAGGAGCCGTTTAGAGTAATAAATTTCCAAGCAGAAGTAAAACTCGCGACATATTTTAAACACAACTTATTACTTGCTAAGCCCAAGTTAACATGGTTGCCAACGACGTTGTTATGGTGGATATTTGCATATTAACCCGCCACCCCCTGTGGATACACCAAGCGAAATACAAGGGAACATATGGCGAGATATACGAAATTTTGACTTGTTGCTATCGAAAACGTATACCGCCAAAGTCAGTAATAGTCGTTAAAGGATTACAAACTAAAATTTCATTTCTTAAGTGTTTAATTTATTATGGATAGATCATAGGCAGCCCACTAATTTAAATTAAAACTGCAGTCGGCGAACTGACGTATAGTTGCATATAAAGTACAGTGCTGTTACAGTTTATTTGTAATATTATACCTCACTGGCTAGTGGCTTCTGACTTCGCAATGAAAAATCAGAAACGTGAATACGTGATCATGACTGGGCCAAGGCCAAGTGAAATGAGGCCAAAGACCAATTATGACGAGGCCAAGGCCCAAGTGAAGGCGAGCGACGGCATTCCGATCAGTTCCAACTGTACGTAAATTTGACGTCAATCTTAATCCTGTGCAGATGATTAAGAGCTTGCCTGACTGTGTATTGATTTATTTCATTTTAAAAACGTACACAAATAGCAATGAACAAAATGTAACTTGTAACTTTGGCAAAATAACTTGTAATCGTTTCAATTTTATGGCATTTTTTGTAACTAGTTACCGTTACAGTTACATGTTCTCAATTTGTAACACGTTACCGTTACCGTTACTGAAAAATGTAACGATTACTTGTAACTAGTTACTTTAAGGAAGTTACTTACAGCACTGATAAAGTATACCTAAAGTTGGCAAGGTGTTTGAACTATTTGAACTACACACAAGAAATATATCCGTAGTATTCTAAAAAGTGGAAAGAAACTAGCCCTAGAAACAACATCAACATAAACAAGGATAATTTTACTAACCTGTCTGTAACTGAAAGTACAGCTTTAAATGTTGATAAATTTACGAAAGTTTACTGTGTTTTGTCAATTTTTTTCGTCGTCAACGACGAAACTTGCTACAGCCAATAAACAGCTGAGTTTTATTTTGAAAAATGTGTCCATCCCGCATAGTCACAGAGAAAAAATCGACAAAACACCGTAAACTTTCGTAAATTTATCAACATTTAAAGCTGTACTTTGACAAAAAAAACTGACCCAAATTTAGGTATCCCGCCTATTCGCGGGCGAGATGATTGACAGTACCGGGGGGAGGGGAAAAAGGACACGAAAACATATGAGCGAATACGAACAACAAACGTTTGAGACGAGAGAGTTTAGTCGAAATTTTGTATTTTATTTTACTTTGTTCTTATTTATTATATCATTTTTTACTTGTGTGTGAGTGTGAGTGTGTGCCGAGTTACGGGTCGGTACATTTGGTGCCGTGACCAGGATTTTTACGAAGAAAAACGAGCGAAATCAACAACGAAGTACGTATATATTTTGTGATATTTTGGCGCCAATATTTGTTTATCGTATTAAATCTCGAATTCATTAATACTATTGTGAAGAAATATAACGAACATGATGGGAGACGAAAGCAACGAACAAGTAGAGGGTTTAGAAGACACCGAGCGTACGGAAACTTCGATAGAATAGAAAATAATTTGGAAGGGACAGACGAATTGATTCGAACGAATGACGTCGAGGAAATAAAAACAACGGTTAAACAAACATCCAAGATTATGAGCAAACTTTCGGAGCTTATTTCACAGCTAGAAGAGTTTAAAATCGACAGTGGTATTTCACCTAGAACTGTTCGTCAGTGGAAAAAGGATATCAAGGCGAAATATGCAGAATTATTGCTGGACAAGGAGAAACTTTCTGACTTTTTAGAGTCAAGGGAGCGACGAACCCAAGAAGAATCTGAACGGCGAAAGTGGGAAGCTAAACAACAACTAGAGGAGGCAGCAATCGTTGAGAGACACGAACGTGAACGAAAATTATGGGAACAAAAACTGCAAGCCGAGTTGGAAATTACTGAGAAACGTATGGAGCTAGAAAGGGAAGCAAAGTCTACTAGTGCCAAATTGCCAAAATTGAAGATAACCCCTTTCAAGGGAACTGTTGTAGATTGGATTCGTTTCGAGAATATTTTCTTGACCCAAATTGACAAGAAACCTATCTCGAACGAAGAGAAATTCGGCTATTTGCTCGAACTGGTGAACCCCAAGGTCAGAGACCGGTTGGCAAATCTTAAACCAAGTACCGAGGGATATGAAACAGCGTGGAAAAGGCTCAAAGCAGAATACGGATAGACCAAACAAGTTGTAAATGCACATATGGAGGAAATTATTGGGTTACCTGTAGTCAAAGGTTCTAACTATACGAAAATCCAAGAATTTTACGAAAGGTTGAGTAAGAGTTTCGACGCTCTGCATACCTTGGGAGAGGATGGGCCTCTCAAAGTTTTTGTGATGACGACATTGAACAAACTTCCACATATTAAACCAGACCTGGTACGAACTGACGAAAAATGGGAGGACTGGAGCTTGAAGGATTTACTGGATAACCTGCAGAAGTGGTTACTTAGAAATAAAACGACGAACGATTCGAAGCATAGCGAAGAGTCATCGAGAAGAGAACGGAACTGGTTTGCTGGAAAGGCTAGTGGAGGAAAACCGAAGAGCCCCAAATGTGTCTTTTGCAGAGGTGAGCATTACTCGGACAGTTGTGAAGATATTAAGGATTTAGATAGTCGCCGGAAGTTCTTTACGAACAATAAACTGTGCTATAATTGTGGTCAATCTGGCCATCGAGCGAATAATTGCCATGGGGGGAGTTGTTTCAAATGCAAAGGGAGACACCATACAAGTCTGTGTGACGGGAAGAAAGGTCCCATCCTAACTGGGTATACCCCCTCAGATACCACATTACCACCCATAATTCCTGTGAACATACAAGGCGTGACATTGTGGGCATATCTAGACACAGGGTCAGGGAGAAACTTTATCTCCCAAGATGCCATAGCAAAACTGAAATTATCTCCTGTACACCACGAAACTCGTCATATTGTCACTGTGAGTGGGTCGAAACGACAGTCCATGCCCATTTT
>CACRXK020013895.1:0-13569 GCA_902702795.2 Paramuricea clavata
GAAAACTGAGACTAAAATAGTGATTTACGCATGATTTGATCAACATCTGAATTCAAGTATCAAAGTAGTAATGCACGTAGTGAATAGTATAAAAATTGCACCACACGGCAAAAAATTGCCGTCGTTGCCGCAATGATCCACGGCATTTTGTTCTCCCTCTACGGCAATTGCCGCGATAAAATTCGAGCCCTGGATCATACCCATGATCATCCATCTTCAGGTGACAAGACAAGCTAACCAGATGAACTGGCTAGAATAGTGTGATCTATACAGGCAATGGTTCTGGGAACATTAATCATGCTAGGACCTGTGACTGGTTTTCCCATTTATACAAATACACTGATCATACATATCATTGCACAAATAATAATTACTTTGTCTGTCCTGCCAAATCAACCACAGATTTTATGAACCTGGACATTGCTATATTTGTTCAAGATATGATAGATATCCCTTCGTTCCTTGGCCAAGTCATGTTCATTCAGTTTCAGAGGATTACTAAGTTTTATTTTGTTTTAGAACTCCAATCCTGTGGTTGAAATATATGACAGAACATTTGATAGGCTTGTTAGTCAAGAACCTGTTTTTATCAATTTTTATGTCCCATGGTAAGTTGCCATTATTGATTCAATTATTTCATTTTATATCAAACTTCATAATTGTAAATGTTTTTAGGTCAAAGGAATCAAAAGCAATTCATGAGACGTGGAAAAATTTGGGAAAACTTTGTCAAAAAGAAGGTTTAACTACAATAGCACAGGTAATGTTTTGTAGATTCCTTCCTCTGTAAATGTACATCGGAGTAATTTATCATTCTTTGGGTGTGGTTTAGGCAGGGAGCTTCATTGATATATACTACGTACTATATCAAGCTTGTTTGGCTACCTATTGCAGCCTGGAAAGAACATGCTTACATCATGCAACCTGCCTTTAAACTACTCAGTCATTCTCTCTGTAGATAAATAGCGCTTCCTTCTTACCATATTCTATCCTTTCTTCTGTCTATACCTCATCAACGTATAATCTAATCTGTTCTTTCTTCTGTCACTACAGATCGACTGCTCAAGATTCTCTGAAGTCTGTAAAAAGTATGAGGTATGATTAAAATTTCATGTCTGGACTCCTCTACCATTAATCTTTTTCATATATGTAGTTCAGACACAGACCATGGCAGTTTATTTCAGAATACCGTACTACCTACACTGGACCACCACGTTTGAGATATCTTTTCAGGTAGTTCAGACACAAACCACGACAGCTTATTGTAGAATACTACCTACACTGGACCACCACGTTTGAGATATCTTTTTCAGGTAGTTCAGACACAAACCGCGACAGCTTATTGTAGAATACTACCTACACTGGACCACCACGTTTGAGATATCTTTTTCAGGTAGTTCAGACACAAACCACGACAGCTTATTGTAGAATACTACCTCCACGTTTGAGTAATCATTACTTATCTGTAATTGTTTCTCTTGCTAGATAATTCAGTACCCAACTTTGATACTGTTTAAAGAAGGCTATAGATATTACTACAATGAAGACAGAACTTTAAATTCATTGCATAAATTTGTCAAACTATATTTTCATGATGAATTATGAAGTGGATATTTAATGAATTATTATTAAGGTATGCACATAGTATAAATAGAAAATATTGTATGTTGTAATTGATGTATGTAGAAGTTTTAAATACATTTGTACCACCTTGTATTTTCTTGCAGTTAATATCTAGATATTTCTGCCAAATGATAATTTCCAAATATGGATGGAAACAATATGAGAGCTTGTGAGAGGGCTAGACTGGAAGTTCACAATCAGTCAACCTGATCCAATTTAATTTAGTCACGTGGCTTTAAGTGATTGAATGGATGGCGATTGCCAGCCTCGTATCTGTACCAGATTGTCTTGTGTGCACTCAGCTACCATATCTTGTTTGCTTGCCAGTTTATACTGATATCATGTCCATGATGATAACTTACATCAAGTATTGCCTCACATGTTGGTACTCTGTACTGACGTCATTATGTCCAGGACCTCGTACGTGGTACCATACCAGCACACTGACCTACATCAAGTATCACATGCTGAAGTTACCCTGAGCTGTCACTCGTCACCAGGTCTTTCTTAGCTCGCTCTTCCATTTTTTTCATCGCGATGTCAATCTTTAGTTTCAGTCTGTTTTCAAAATCATAACCACTGCATGTTTCCTGGAGAAGAAAATCACATACATCAACAAAAGAATCGCATTTGAACATCTTTAATCAGGGTTCGTACAAAACTTGAAAGTCCTTGGATGTCCTTGAATTTGAAAACAAAAATTCAAGACTTTGAATGTCCTTGAATTTGTAAAGAAGTGCTTGAATGTCCTTGAATTCTTCTTGCTTTAGTTTTTGGATATTTTCTGAAATTGTTTGACATTCAAGACGGAGATTTTGTTGAACTGATTTTGCATGTTCATATCTGACCTCGTTATAAAGTTACGTTTTGAACAATTCAACGTCAGATTTTGCTGATTTCTAACACCTTCTTCAGTATTTAGTCCTTGAATTTGCTGATACATGGCTTTGAATGTCCTTGAAAAGTCCTTGAATTTAACTCTTCCTGACATGTACGAACCCTGTTTAATATGAACAACCACACAAAAACAGTTTGTTCTGCTTTATTAGCAGTACTAAGTGAAAAAATTATAGTTAAGTTGAGCTACGACGTAACTTTATCCACTACACACGAATGCATGCAGAGCGCGTTCTTCAATGCGTTCAACGCGTGTTTCTCTACGTTCTTATTTGCGTTTCGAGCGCATTCTAATTCGCTCCATTCGCATAAACGTGTTTACTTTGCGTCCTAATCCATATTCGTAATGAAATTAGCGACAATCGCAAATTACTTGGGTTTTCCGAATACCTATAAACACAATTTCAAATAGCATATAATACGTTACCTTCGCTTTCCTGAGAAATTCTTGTCCTTTGTCAAACTAGAGGTAGAAAAATAAACAATTTATTAATAGATTACCAACATCGCAATTTGTTAACATTGCAAGTTCATAGATCAGTGGCTCGTACTTGTGAGATCTTCGCAGATATTATTCCCAATTCATAAGCAGCAAATGGTAAGACATGTTTATCGCCAACAATATTTTCACCGGCAGTCATTGCTTCTTTATAACACTACAAAAAAATGTTCATATACTGTAAATCTTAGTACGCAAAACTTGCCAGCAATAGATAACCGGCGAACTGGCCTCGAGCTCAGTTCAGCATTTCTATAGCAGACTGTCTCAGCCCACAATTCAGAGATGAATTGAAAGGTACTACAATAATGCCACAATGACCTTTTTTACTATTACTGTACTAGACCGGAATAATTTACTCATTCCTCCACCTCCTAAAAAAACAACGTTGGACGTAGTACAATTGCTTTAACCGTATTCTGGGGAATGCAATCAACATTGAATGGTGGGGGTAAGGGGGACGTTTTTCAAAAATTGCGATATTACGAAATTTTGTCAAATAATTGGAAGTGTCGCAGATGTTAGGATTGGAACTCTAACGAGAACACCAGTGAAGCTCTTTACAAAGCCGTTTGTCTTACGCACATGTGAAAGCTTATGACAGTACGTTGGATCTTACCTCAATAGCTTGAGTCAATCTTCCAAGACGATGTAAGACATACGCAGTTAGAAATAGTTTCAACGCAACAAAATCATCTTTCACCGTCTTCTCCAGGCCTGCAAATTGGAAACAGTTCTAAATACAATTCTAATTGGAAGTTGGGCCAATTTCACAGCGACATTGCGTCTTACCTTGGAGCAAGCACGACAAGGTGACAGAACTACACGTAGGGAGACATTCCCATAAATAAATAATTTCCAACAACAAAATTAAACTCTCTGTATCATTTGGCGGTGCTTGAACACAACACGTGGCCTAGAATACACAATGAAAATTGGTTAAAATAGTTGAGAATCTCTAAAACCTCATCAAAAACAGATATCTCTATGGTTAACAAACATTTAAAACGTTCCCCACTGGCGTCTGTTAATTAGAGATTCGAATGTACTAATTTGATTTAAATAGTTACAATTTGAACAGCAATTTTCATAATCTAAAAAAGTTTTCCTTTCTAAAAAAGTTCAAACCTTTCTAATCAAAAACACAGCTAGAGGCGTTTTTCGTTTGACAAGTGAAGGGACATATCTGAAGTAGATTACAGCTTCGTTTGTATTGCTTTGGACACCATGAAGAACTGGAATATAGAATGATATCACATTGCTACAGACAGTTTCATTGCAAACAATTGACAATTTCTTGAAATAAATTTACATTTACATACATACCACCAATTAAATAAACATAGAAACATTGTGACCATCTAGTCGCATCTTTTACTCTAAATTTCATATAATAGAAATTATATTTAGGAAGGCACAAGTTAAAATAATTTATTTTAAATTTTAATCTAAGATAATTATTTTACAAGCACAAAATAAAATACTTTATAAATGCCTGAATAGCAAGATCCCACTGCATCTCCAGTAAATGACACCAGCCTGGAAAGTTAAAAAAATATGCAAATTAATAATTTGGACTATATTAGAATGAATTAAAAAAGAAAATCTGGTTGAAATTTAAAAAAAATAATTACTGTACACTGAACCAAGTTAGAAATGATAGCAATTACCTATTTCATAATCACAAAACATGATCATCTCTTTATAAGCCTGAGGTTTTTCTAAAGCCAGGTTTAATGATCTTGTTGCATCAGTGAAATTACCCTGGAATGAATTGAAAATGAAGTAAGAAATATGACCATACTTGTTTCAACCACATGCATTGTCAAGTCAGGAAGTTTGCTCACCTTACAACGGAATAATAAACCTTCAAAATAAAGAGCAACTGGAGACAATAATAAATTCTCTTGAAGACCTTGCAATAATTGAGAAGCTTCTTCTAAACCTAGATCAAACATTTTCACACAATGTATATTATATTTATGGCTATCTCCTTACAGTCTCAAATGTCAATCAGATATTAAATAATCACTCAATTAGAAAATAATTAGAACCAAATATAATTTAATTACCACATTCAACATCATTATCATCAAAAGCATACATTGGTCTGATAATAGCATGATACCATAGGAGACCAAGTCTATATAATCAATCATTAATTGATCAATCATCAATCATTAAACAATCATCAATAAATCATCAGTGAGTGATCAATCATTAATTAATCAACCAACAATCTATCATCAATCATCATTAATTAATCAACATTAATCAATCAACATTAATCAATCAACATTAATCAATCAATCAATCATTAATCAATCAATCATTAATTAATCAATCATTAATGAAGCATTAATTAATTAATCAATTAATCAATCAATTATTAAATAAACAATAATCATTAACCAATCAATCAATCAATCATTAATTAATTAATTATTAACCAATCAATCAATCAATAATTAACTAATCAATCAATTACTAATTTATTTAGCGAAACCAATAATTACCTTGACAGTTCAGCCTTGACATTCTGACTGGCACAGACATACTTCAAACAACACAGACCCAGTTCTTGGTTGCCATGGAAACCAAAAAACTGCACAAGTTGTAGCACTTTAGGAGGGGTCAATGACACAACAAGGTTAAACAAACCGTAACCAAATGCGATAGCTGCTTGTACTTCATGTAAAGCATGAGAACTAACTGTCTTTGTTTCAACATTGTAACAACTACATGAGACATCAGAATTCACAGTCTCTTGTTCTACATTTGACAAGACCTCAGGATTATTTTGATGGAGATGACAAAGTTGATGTTCTGAGTTGCCATTAACATTTAGAAAAGAGCCTCCAATCTTTAAGATTTTATCATAATTCCTTTTGTACTGTTTCCAAGATTTTCGTATTAAGAAAGCGCCTTTCACATAATCTTTCAAACCTGCAGTACGTACAAAAATTAAATGTATATAAGTTTCACAACATATTTCCATTACAAATAACCCCTTCAATCATTTAACTCTATCAAATTAGATACAAAACCCTGATATTTACCCAAATGCAATATTAAGAGCCTAGGTTTTGGGTATGTGATAATAATGAAACTCAAGGTCTCAAATATGAAAATGAGGCTCTATTGGCAATGATCGTCAGACCTACTTTCCAGAAGCATGTTGAAAAATGTTTTCATGTAAAATATTAGGCAAGAAATACAATTCAGAAATTAATTCTCTTGTTCCTATACGTGTCAAAATTTCTTACATTCAACACCATCTGTTAGCTTGCTAACACTAACTGACACATATGACATACACAAGGTGTTGAGACAAGTGGTCCATAGCAGACCTACCTTGTTTCAAGATACTCAATATTGCCATGTATAGCTCAGCATCAGTGGAGAAAATCTCATTCATTAACAACCTCAGATCATCAGCACTACATTTCTCTTGTTTTAAAATATTCCTCTGTGTGATACAATATCTCTGAGTTTCCTTCAGACAGCCGATTGCTTCGTCAATATGAGTTTCATCTAATGTCAATAACGAGCTCTGAAATCATTAATCAATCAATCTAATCAAGCAATCAGCCACTTTCTTAATAACCAACTAAATAATCTATCAATTACTAACTTAATTAATCTAATTATTAATCAATGAACAAAGGAATTATACATCAACTATTTAATTAGTTGAGAAAATTGGAATAATAATAATCAATAATAACCATCAATCTGTGAAACTGATCAATTAACTGGCTAATTAAAGAATTGCATAAAACTGTTAATAAGCAATCTATTTTAAAATACCCAAGCTTACCAGAAACTCAACGAAGCTTGATACAGAATTGAGCAAAGAACTTTTGTTTCTGAAAAACAGTTATACAAACATTAGAATATATCACAAAACATTCAAATGCAAACATCTCAAACTTGGTATTTAAAGTTTAAACTTTGCAACAAAGTAGAAATGGTTTATTGTACATATCTTTACTCATAATATAACATTTCAACCTATTATTAAAGTAAAGAAAGAATACAGAACCTTTTATCAACGAGGTATTTCCTGGCAGCCAAACAGCCATTGTTTAGTAATATTTCCACGCTGCATCGTACCATTATATAATCTTCCTCCGCAAACATAGAGCCCATTTTCTCGCTGTTTTATTTGACTGGAGACCTACGTCTTTTCATGCTAAAATACTCAATATCCAAGTCCAACAAGAATATATAAAGAAAAACAACGACAGTATATTTCTACAAATACATATCAATAAACTTTGTGTTTAAGGTGTTTACTGTTTACTCCGTATCAGCGGTTTGCCACTGCGGGCTCCGGCCACTGAGCTATAGGCGAGAATGGATTAACAAAGATACCGACGTTTGCATCTAATAATGATAAGGCAATGGACCATTTGCATTATAGACTAAATTTTGATCTAGACAAAAATTTCATCACAGCTTGAAAGAGCATCACAAAATTAGCAATATTCCAAAGTTTCGTTGCGAAATGTTGTAAAATGCGGATAATATAGCCATGCGAAGTTTGCCGTTTTTCAGTCATTTTGTATCACGCACGGGAAATTGACAGCCCAATCGGGTGTTGGGGCATCAATTTCCCGTTTGTAATACAAAATGACTGAAGATTGCAAATTTCGCAGGGCTATATTATCCGGCGCATTTTACAACATTTCGCAACGAAACTTTGGAATATTACTAATTTTGTGATGCTCTTTCAAGCTGTGATGAAATTTTTGTCTAGATCAAAATTTAGTCTATAATGCAAATGGCCATTGCAAATGCCGAAATGCGCAATATAACCACAAAGCCACTTGGCATAAATCCCGCACAGTTTCCTCTAAATTCCGTGCAATACATCATGCGATCTCTCAATTTCATATAACTCTGATATTTCTTTTCTTTCATCGCAATTTGATTCGCAAATACTACTTTCGCTATAAATGAAAGAGGCCGCAATCAATTTAAACTCTTACCACAAAAGTAGGAAGCGGTACGGTATCGGAAGCAGCCGTTATCAAACTGCTTGTTTTTCTAGCTAATTACGCTAACGAATGGGTAGATATATAAATTAGTGTAACACTGTTTTGTATACATTTCAGTTTGTTGCAGTTGTAGGAGGGTGTACCTATTATCAGAAGATACTTCGCTGTCTTGGCAGGACATTTCTGTATCATCACAGGTACATTTGTACATTACATTATTCTGATTCAGCTCACTCCCTAGTATTGGGGCTTTTCAATGACCGAATGCATGAAGCGAGGCATCAGAACTATTACGACTACTTATGTTACTTACTTAGCCTAGACTATATTTTAAGTATTTATCAGTTTACAACAATTGAGATATTACTTTTCTGACTGTGTTTATCCTAGCCCTCCCCGCCAGTAATAAAATAGTAATAAAATTAAAATAGTAATAAGAATTAAAATATTAATAAAAATTCTTGGTTGATTATGATAATGAAGGACGATAAACTATACGGGAATCATATTTCTGAAGAACGAATCATAAACACCGACATATCACTATTGTGTCAGAAAACGAGTCACAAAACGTGGCAAAGAGGGCCTTATATAGGGTTCACACAAAACTTGAAAGTCCTTGAATTTGAAAACAAAAATCCAAGGCAAGGCCTTGCATGAATATCCTTGCATTTGTAAAGAAGTTTTTGTTGCTTTAGTTCAAGGATATTTTTTGAAATTGTTTGACATTCAAAACGAGCATTTTGTTGAATTGATTTTGCATGTTCATATCTGACAAAGCTGTTTGAAATTAACAATTCAACGTCCGACATTTTACTGAATCCTAAGATTTCTAACGCCTTCCCTTCAGTATTTAGTGCTTGAATTTGCTGATGTACAAGGACAACATGGCCTTGAATGTCCTTAAAAAGTCCTTGAATTTGACTCTTCCTGACATGTATGAACCCTGTCTATAACATTTTTCCCAGCTGCTCGTGCAGGTTAGGTCTAAAAGTGTTCCTTCAACATTTACCGAATAAGTACGGTTTTTGTGATGACTTCTGCTTTGATGATTGTCCCACGCAAGAATACTAAAATCAACAACAAGAGAAAACTTCACTTTGCTCGCCCATCCCAACTTATTTAATACCACGCATGCTCCGCAACTGATTTCGTCGCATTTTGTGAAATTCGTAAATGAGCGGAAAAACACCCCAAGTGCAGAGAAGTGGGATTTTCAAAACAATGAAAAGACACACTTGTTTAATATTAATATGGTGTAAATTTTTTTACGCAAATATTACAATCACTGTTGACAATGCATCATGCCAAGCGAACGTAGAAAAACAGTCATGTCGTTTTTACAACCCTTTTAAGCCTGATTCTCATATGTCGCCCGCGGACGTCGGCGATGCCCACTGTCGTTGATCATTGATGAGTAAAATCTTTCAGTAAAATCTCAAACAATAGCATCGCCGACGTCGACGACATATGAGAATCAGGCTT
The DNA here is from genome assembly GCA_902702795.2 of Paramuricea clavata. Classification (NCBI taxonomy): domain Eukaryota; kingdom Metazoa; phylum Cnidaria; class Anthozoa; order Malacalcyonacea; family Plexauridae; genus Paramuricea; species Paramuricea clavata. The sequence goes on from CACRXK020013895.1 coordinate 9,508, forward strand.
TAGCACAACACCACTGCCATCCAGTCACGATCCAGTGATCGAAATGTTTTCTTTTGATTTTTTTTCTGCGTTGGTGTTGTGTACTCAGGTGAATAATATGTTTGCGATGTTACTCTGAGTGCATATCCACACCGGGCGAGCTTGAAAAATATGCCCGGCCACGGTGGGATTCGAACCTACGACCTTTGGAATACTAGCCCAATGCTCTTCCAACTGAGCTACGCGGTCAGGACGGTTCGAGTAAGTGATATTTCGGAACAGTATATCTAGTTCCTTCAATACCAATGTGTTCTAGTAATATGATCTTTTTCTTCTGCGTTGGTTACACAACACCAATTACGCAGAAAAAAATCATATTACTAGAACACATTGGTATTGAAGGAACTAGATACTGTTCCGAAATATCACTTACTCGAACCGTCCTGACCGCGTAGCTCAGTTGGAAGAGCATTGGGCTAGTATTCCAAAGGTCGTAGGTTCGAATCCCACCGTGGCCGGGCATATTTTTCAAGCTCGCCCGGTGTGGATATGCACTCAGAGTAACATCGCAAACATATGTTTTCTTTTGTTTTGAAAATGACCCTTATTTCCCTTATTATGATGTTTAAATGAATTATATGCAAGACTCAGAGGCCTTCATGCGTGTAGTGACATGTTCGCTTTGTTTACTACAATTTATTGAAACTATTTGACTTTTTCCGCTTTCTATTGGCTTGCAGCTGAAGGAAGCTAGCTTCATTTGCATAAATATACACAAACAAAACTACGCAAAGTTGATTTAGCATAGCAATTGCAAAGACCTGCTACCTAGCTACGAATACGCATGATTTGAGCGAGTGTTTATCTTACAAAGCATTCCAAACTAAACAATAATTTTAAATATGTCTGCTTTATTCTCGCAGGAAAGCGACTCCGAAGGCTCGTTATTATTGTAGAAAAATGCATGGCGAAAACGAACAAACATTAAAAAGACGTAGAACTCATTCGAATTTACAAGACAATGAGGAAAAATCTACACTAGGTCCAGAATCCAATGGCGTCTCTGGCGACGAAGCACAAATGGCCGACTTGAAAAAATCGCTTGAGGACCGCCATAATAATAACATTGAACTAACCGAAGGGGATGTTTATACTCAACTGTCAAACACAGAACATGATTTGGCACTGGCTAAGGACATAGGAGAAGCTTTGTTGGCAGAAAATATCGAACTCCGAGAGAAATATGAAAGCTTGCTTGACGAACATGCTACCCAGGTCGAGGTAAGATGTGTTGCTATGGTTTGTGTCTGAACTATATTTGACAAAGATTATACTTCAATTGATTCGGCAATTCAATATACGTGACCTTTATAACGTATACATTCATACTGTCCACAACTGCCTTTTTCTTTACTTAAAAATCCTCCTATTCTGTCCTGGGATAGTGTAATTCATGAATTAAGTTATCCTGGAGAAGTAAAACGGATCTATTGAAGACCAAAGCAGTTGAATGCAGTGCTAAATTATTGCATAAATTTCAATCGATCTAAAGGATTATAGGTCAATTAATTTCAGCTGTTGTTTGTTGGGCCAGGGGTCACGTCTATGTCGTGTTTATAAGCTCATATTATAAACAGTTACGGTACTTCACCTTTGCCGTATAGCAAGACTAATTTAATTTCGACGTGTCGACCGAAGAAGATTAATGATTAGGTGGAAAGAATACTCGTAGAATTCTACCGGACTGAACGGCACGCTTGAAGATTATAGTTAGTCACAAAATTATTTGGTTTATCACCAGATCTCCAGATTTCAATAGAAAACATAAACTTGTAGAAGTTGCGGGCGGAATAAAGAAGTTAAAAAGATATTATTTGTCGGGTTGCAACTGAGACTTACATGCAATTAACGAGCCATAAAACAGGAAATTGGAACAATGAGATTATGTTAGCTTGTAATTATAATGCTTAATGAACATTCTATGTGGGCGTATTGTCCTATTATGACCAGGGCCGCTAGAGGGGGGTCCTGTGACGGCATAATTGTAAAACCGAAGAAGGGGTGTTTTGCAGCACGTTGCACTTTATTGCATATTATCCGACACTAAAGCCCTGGGCAAACTAGGAAACATTGTTGCGGAAACATTTGTGATCTCGATGTTTCCTCAAATGTTTCCATGTTTTATTGTGTTGTGTAATGTACTCAGGTGAATATGATACTTGTGATGTTACTCTGAGTGTAGTATATCCACACCGGGCAAGCTTGAAAAATATGCCGGTGGAAATATTGTTGCGGAAACAAAATTTGCTTCCCCGGAAGCAAAAATGTTTCCTACCAACTTCAGAAACATTTGATGTTTCCCTATGTTTCTCACTAATGTTTCATAGTGTTTGCCCACTCTGGGAAACATGGCGAAACATTGGCAGGAAACAATGTTTCCGCAACCATGTTTCCTAGTTTGCCCAGGGCTTAACGCAGCTAGGATTTATATTCTCAGTTACGCAATCTTTTATCAAGCAATTTTAAGAGCCTTTCTTGCTTTGGTTGAACCTCTCAAGCCAGAGAGCCTGGCTTGCCAGGTTGGCTTTGGTGGCCCCTTTGTTGCCTGTGGCAAAGGCCCCCTACCTCTATAGGAAACCTAACTACTAAACTAACTTTATGTATAGTGGATAGCTCGATCAGTACTAAACTGTTCTTCCTAGAGATCCAGTAAGAATCATCTCTTATTGATCCAGTGGTACTACAGTAGGAAACCTAAACTAAACTAACTTTATTTATACTGGATAGCTCTATCAGTTCTAAACTGTTCTCCCTAGAGGTCCAGTAAAATCATCTCTTATTGATCCAGTGGTACTACAGTACTGACAGGAGGAAACCTAAACTAAACTAACTTTATTTATACTGGATAGCTCTATCAGTTCTAAACTGTTCTTCCTAAAGGTCCAGTAAGGATCATCTGTTATTGATCCAGTGTTACTACAGGAAGAAACCTAAACTAAACTAACTTTATTTATGCTGGATAGCCCTCTCAGTTCTAAACTGTTCTCCCTAGAGGTCCAGTAAGGATCATCTCTTATTATTCCAGTGTCACAACAGTAGGAAACGTGTAAACTGTATAATCTAATCCTAGTAAACTAAACTAACTTTATTTATGCTGGATAGCCCTCTCAGTTCTAAACTGTTCTCCCTAGAGGTCCAGTAAGGATCATCTCTTATTATTCCAGTGTCACAACAGTAGGAAACGTGTAAACTGTATAATCTAATCCTAGGTTCTTCAACAAGAGAAGCACGATCTTCAACTCAGACGAAAACGAGTGGAAAGCATACAAGAGGAAAAGATACGAGAATTAAATGTTGATTTGGAAAATCTTCAAAATAAACTCAATGTTTTTGAGGAGACATCACTTGATGATAAAGAAGCGAGGAGAGAGAGTGTTTATGAACTTATTGAGGAAAATTCCAAACTGAATTCTGAATTGAATAAGGTGAGAGTGGTTTATTTTTCTTGCTCATACAAAGTCTAGATTACACTATCAAAGTTCCTTTGATCACAGTAGGAATTTTGCATCGGCAAATTCTATGTTATGAAGGATTTGTAAGCAATTTTTAATGGGACTAAAAAAGTGTTAAACACTGAGTCAATTCTCAATTTACCTCTGCAAAATTCCTACTGTGATCTCAGAAACTTTGATAGTGTCAACTAGCTTTAAATGTCAGCATTTCTGAATTTGCTGCCCAGGAACACTTGCAACGAGGTTTGCTATATGTCCGAATGGGAAGTGAAGCCAATTTTCGGAAGAACACCGTACGAACGTCGTAAAATAACGGACAAACTTCGGAAAAACATCGGATCGAAACCGAAAGTAAGCACACAAGCACTATATACGCGCCACCCGTGTCTGGTTTCACTGCCGCGGAACACCTGTCGATTATTTGCCAAAAATATTTATTATTCCAAAAATGGAAAATTTCGTAAACGAAGCTCTTTTCAACCGGAAGTTTACATTTGGAGAAAATGTATAAATATTTTGACCGGAATTCGATGTTTGTCTTTGAAAGAGGAGAAAGTTAAGTAAAGTAAAG
>CACRXK020013896.1:435-13568 GCA_902702795.2 Paramuricea clavata
AAAATAAAAGTTTAAAAATAAAAGTTTGAAAATAAAAGTTTAAAAATAAAAGTTTAAAAATAAAAGTTTGAAAATAAAAGTTCTACATCAGCTGCAGGTGGTGGAGGTCGTTGATTTGGCTGTGGTAATGTGTGGTGCTGCATGAGACCACCAGCGGTTTTCCTCTCTTGCGTTCTGAATCAATAACTTCATATCACCATACACTCATTTTTTTGGCTATGGTAAGCTCTCTTTGCACGTGGTGGTTCATGACACCGTTTATTGTTAGTATTGCCCGTACAGTTCTAAAAATTTGCTGTGCGCGTAATATAGGTATACATTGACGTTAACCTTCGAGTAGCTCACGTTTATGATGAAACTATGAGGGTTGAACATTTGGCGTTCTAGCAGGTGTTTGAGGCGTTGGTTAGAAGCGTCATTCTGATGGGGATCTCTATGTGCAAACCACCGACAAGGTGAGGACATGGAAGGTTGATGCCAGCCTCTGGGAGAGATTCGCTCCTTGACGGGTGTTAAGGGATCAGTGGTGATGGGTTCAGGTTAGGGTTTACCAGAGGTAATGAAATCAACTGATAATGACACCGTGATAAACCTATCAAAATTTATGTAAAGTCATGCTAATAATACTCTTATGTAAAGTCATGCTAATAAAGTCATTTGTTACTGTCACTACTTTCTATAGAAATAAAAATTGGGAATCGAAATTAAGGATGGAGGGGAACGATATGGATAGCAAATTTTGAAACCAGGGCAATGATATGATACAAAGCCAACAAAGGGCCAAAGGAGGTAGAACAAGGTTGCCTGCAAACGAAGTTACATTCCGCTATCAAAGTTCTTTCGTAAATTATTTTGGGGGCACCCCCTACACCTAGTGTCTGTCCTTGAACAAAATGGCTATTTATTTGGTACAGTTACTCTCTTTCTTTCTATTCTTTTTCTTTCCTTCTTTTTGTTTCTTTCCTTTTCCTTCTTTTCTTTCTTTCCCCCTTTTTCTTCCTTCCCTTTTTTCTTTCTACCTGCATAAAAATGTTCTAGGACCAATAGTCCCATGGTCCGCTGTATTTTCCACACCTCGGCTGAATGATGAGTTATTCTTGTAGGCTGAAAGAAGTATATTTATGAAATTGTCTGTAACAGCATGGGTTTTAAATTTTAGAAGATCTAAGTTAAGACAATAGTTTTTGTTATAAATGTAATGACACTAAATGGGAGGATGGTCGCGCGGGGGTTGGAGATTTAATCAATTAAATGCTGCTTTTATGCCAAATTACTTTGGTGTCCGCCTAGACTTCAAGTTTGAAAATAAAAGTTTGAAAATAAAAGTTTGGAAATAAAGTTTGAAAATAAAAGTTTGAAAATAAAAGTTTGAAAATAAAAGTTTGAAAATAAAAGTTTAAAAATAAAAGTTTGAAAATAAAAGTTCAAAAATAAAAGTTTGAAAATAAAAGTTTAAAAATAAAAGTTTGAAAATAAAAGTTTAAAAATAAAAGTTTGAAAATAAAAGTTTAAAAATAAAAGTTTAAAAATAAAAGTTTGAAAATAAAAGTTTGGAAATAAAAGTTTGAAAATAAAAGTTTAAAAATAAAAGTTTAAAAATAAAAGTTTGAAAATAAAAGTTTGAAAATAAAAGTTTGAAAATAAAAGTTTGAAAATAAAAGTTTGAAAATAAAAGTTTGAAAATAAAAGTTTGAAAATAAAAGTTTGAAAATAAAAGTTTGAAAATAAAAGTTTGAAAATAAAAGTTTGAAAATAAAAGTTTGGACTTTGTAAACAAGTCGCACGAGGAGAACAAAATGGCGTTTGAAGTAGATGGATGTAAGTATAAAGCACGTTTATTTTCGTTTTATTCGCGTTTTAGTCCTTATATGTTCAACATTATCTAAAAATAAAGGATTATCTAAAAATAAACAAATTCTGAGATGTGGTTAAGCCTTGGTATTTTGCCCGCCTACAACAATTCTTGAGCCCTTTCCAGCCACTTCGACTTCATATGGTAAGGCAAGCGTTCAACGACTCGCCTTAGTTTGTCGGAGCTGTTGACTTCATCAAGATAACCTATTGCGTCCAAGATGGTTTCACACTCCATCAACTGATCTGCAAAGGCTAGTTGACCAGCACTATCTGAAGCCTTAATTTGAACCCCATTTATTACGTTACGAATACAGGACATGGCAATTTTATAGGGGTGACCACATCTTTCTTTCAACAGCTTACGCGCAGCTTTATAACCTTCAGCTGGATCCATCATAGCACAACTACGAATGACTTTATTTGCTTCTCCTGTGCAGTATTGGAGTAGATACATCAGGTTCTCGTTTTCATTGAAGGTGTTACGCTCTATCGTATTCTCAAAGGATCTAATGAATCCCCAATAATTCAAAGGATTCCCATCGCACTTCGGTAAGTCGGGCTTCGGAAGAACAAAACCTTGCCTGATCGTCATAGCCAGCTGCTGTAAATCATTGTGGTCGTTTTTCACATTTAACCCGGCGCTTGACTCGTTGCTAACAATAGTGTCAGGTAATAGCATGGGGCGAATGGGGGGTATTTGATTTTCAGTTCTACCCAAGTTGATACTGCTGCGAGTTTCCATCATGTTGTTTTCGGTACTTTGTTTTGGTCTGACAATGCTTGTACAAAGGGGGCCTTTGGTGTCCATTTGTACACCCTCCTTGGGATTGGGATCAAGCTTACCTGTCGGTGGTTGCACATTGCAGGCATCTGGACACTCGTCATAGTCAATAATTTGGGCCTCTAAGTCGGCTTGTTCAATTTCATTCTGAATATCCAACATTTCTCGATTTATTTTTATCTCTTCTTCTTGCTTGAGCAATTCTTGCTTTTGCTTTAACTGTTTCATTTTAACCGAGCTACTGCTTGCTTAGCTCTAACTCTTCTAATTTCGGAACTTGAGGCGGAACTTGGTACTGAGCCCAGAGACGACCTGCTACTCCGCCGTGATCCAGCTCTACTCACCGAGTCCTCGGGTCTTACATCGAACATTTCTCTTTCCGCTTCCCCTCTCATGGTATTATGTAACCTGCTGACTATATCAAGTTTCTTTCGCAACTGTTTGTTGTACAAATGCAGGGCCTCTGTAAGTAATTCTGGCTTAGATTCCAAACTCTGGCAATAATCCAAATGAACAGTTTGAAAATAACCAAATGAAACACTTATTCTCTCTAGATAACGGTCCAGCTCCTCTTTGGGTGCATCATTAGCTAGTAACACTTCAACATCTTTATACAATAAGGATAAGCCCTCTATACATGCCGCTTTTGACAAATTAAGTGCTCCAATTTTTTCCACTAATTCTCTGTCAACAGACTCTGCAGACAAGCACACATCCTCATTTCTAGGCCCAGGGCCTTCCGAACCCTCTCCTTTCAACATTTCACCGAGCTTACATGAAGTAGTTATCTTGAATAATGTTGTAATCACAACAGAAATTGCTCATTGATACAGTATATATATATTTAAACACACAACACAGCCTCGAATACGTCTTCTCTTTTACGATATAATTAAATGCCAGTATACTTCACATTTCTATCCTTGGTGACGATTCAACTACAAATAAAAACGTGAACTTAAATACACGATACAAACGATCGCCTAAATAATAATGTATCTTTTCTTTATCAAATGCAATATGAATGTCATAAGTATTTACTCACGATAACTGTATTTGTCCACATAATACCGTAGTAAATTAAATAAATGTACACGATGTTCTGCAATTCTTCAAATGTGAAATTCTTCAAAACAAAACGTATATCATAGAATAAAGATCCACATAGAAGGGCAACTTACGTCGGAAGCTTTGAAGTTTTTGTCCTCGCGCATGTCGCATTACGCATGTTGGCCGCCATTTTCCTAGCCAGTCAATGACATTTTCTGGCCAATAAACACGCTGTACTGGCTGGCTGCTCCGCCTTCTGGCCAGTAAACTGCATATTTTTGCATAAAAAAACGAGGACACGTTGCACCGCTGAGTTGCCCTTCTGTTACTGATCTTTATTCTGTGACGTATATACAACGTCCGAAAACGAAAGCGCCCGGGAACATCATTTCACTACTTCATGATACCGACATTATGTCGCAACAGCAATTGAAGCAGGTCGTTCAACTCGTGGACAATGCGGGCAACGTCAGCGGTTGAAAAATAATTTTTTTGAATTTTAAGCATTCTTACAACCAAGCTAACGTCTCGCTCACTCTTCACCGACGTTCAGACGTATGCCCAGTGCAGAGCTTACTAGACTATTTTGCACATCGTGGTTTAGCTGATGGCCCTCTTTTTCAAACTCGTGACGGGCATGCAATTTCACGCAAAATGTTCACCGACCATTTAGCTATTATATTTCGCACGTGCGGTCTCGATGCAAACGGGTACAAAGGACATAGTTTTCGCATCGGCGCGGCTAAATTTGCTGCCGAATGCGGTTTTTCCGATTCCCAAATACGACTAATGGGCCGTTGGAAATCCGACGCTTTCCGCAAGTATATTCGTGCTCCTGGTTTGTGACTTAAATCAGACACTTCGACTATACAGGCCGGGCTTTTTGTGGGGATTGATTGTGGCTGCCTGTTGATAAACCCGTTTAGTAATAGACAATTCCCATTGTAAATTAATTTTTAAATTAGGCAAGGAAACTCAAATAAATCACCACAGCTAGAAAGAGCATACTAAAATTAGTAAAATTACAAAGTTTGGTTGCGAAATGTTGTAAAATGAGGAAAATATAGCCTTGCAAAGTTCGCAAATTTTGTATACTTTTGTATTGCTTGCGGAAATCCCTACCACATTCCTACCACATTTAGGCCGAAAATGGTCGCACGCAATACAAAAGTATACAAAATTTGCGAACTTTGCAAGGCTATATTTTCCACATTTTACAACATTTCGCAACCAAATTTTGTAATTTTACTAATTTTAGTATTCTCTTTCTAGCTGTGGTGATTTATTTGCATTTCCTTGCCTAGTTTTAAAATTAGTCTATAATGGGAATTGTCTATTAGTACACTTTGTCAAGTCGACGCAAGGGCAAGATTTGATATAATATAGGAATGTGCGTGTTAAGATACTAGAATTGTACGTGTCACTTAAAATCACTGTTTTACGTTCTCTGTGAGGCTAACGCATGGGCAAGGCTTCTACACAATCGTTCGCTTTAGCAGGTTGGCGATCCCCTGGCAGTTTAACGCATGGGCACAAACTGTCGGTGGTCGCTTATCATGTTTTTGCTTAATAATGACAGTAATAATCCACGCACTGATTTCGCTTTGAAATTGTTTTTATAGGTTTTAACCTCACTATGTCTGCCGGCACCTTGTAACGATTAGATGGGGTATGCCTCCTTTACCCAAGGAGACTCGTGGCGTATTTATTACCCCACCTTTTCTGTGCGAACTTTTAATAATTAACTTCGGTTTATAATTTGTTATGTTAATAATTATCTCATTGTTTTAAAAAATTAATAAATCGGCATCTGCGTTGCGCAAGACGCACATTGCCATAATTATTCCAGTTGCTGTCTGACTTGGTCAATTGCGCAATGTTCGCGCACCGAAAACAGAGCTAATCGTTGCAGGATATCTTGCTGACATAGTGTTAAGGAAAGGAAGCGATAAACAATGTTCATTTCGTTTCATATTTCAGCCAGGGAACAGCCATTTAGCCGATCGCATGCAGATACAATAGTGTAGGCATGCTAAAATCGATATCACATGTGCACACATATTTTTTTCAATAAAAATGAGCGATGTATATGCTTCACTCAATATTACGCTCATGCAATAACGGAAATTATATTTGAACATTTAAGTGGCTGTCTCACTAAGAACCATGCAGAGCGTTTCAAGTTGAAAATTAGATTTCCTTTATATTTTTACCATGAACTACCTTTGTCCTAAAAGGTATTAAACTAAGATTAGAATTTCTAAATTTTTCTTTTTTTTTGAGTTATGACGAATTTTTGTCTAGACGTCAGCGACTCTGAAATTTGACCCAGAAAACGGCGGTCAATTGTGTGTTAAATTGTGCATCATAACTCGGAAAGTTTCGCGTCAAATTAAAAACTTTTTTCAGCGTATTGAAACATATTCTTCTTCTTTTAGAATGATGAAAGTATTTCAATGTACATCTTATTTTAAGCCTACTACTCTCCATTCAAGGAAGTCGGTATTTTCGTTCGCCGAACAACTAATGATTAGGTACAAAATTCAAACTAAAAATTCTCAAAAGTGCAACCTACTTGGTGTCTAAAACACTTTTAGGTTTAAAGTAGAATACTTGAAGTTATGTTATTCGCAATAAAACTTGTCGGCAAAAGGAATATGAGGGAGTGCAAGATTCATAAATTATGGCTATAAATAGCTCTATTGTTTATCTTTGTGATAACCGGAAACACGTTCAGTGTTGCTCGCGGAGCTTTTATAGCGACTAATATATTGCACAATATCATTGTATTTAACTCAGAAAAGTTTAATTCGATCGATGAAATGCGACGGATCGATCTTTGAGGTCTAAAACGGTTAGAAGAAATAAATTCGTCTAGGACGTTGTAGCCTATCCCTCATGACCGGACAAGTAGAATGTCAATGTCAAAAATGTATCGGTTGCCGTAACGTCGCATCGAATTAATAAATCCATGAACTTGTTATTATGTTCTGTTAAAAGTTTTCCTCATTGCCCATTTGGCAGAATTTTTGTCCCATCATGCAAACCATTCAAATCGTCGTATACTGAGATCTGTCCTTTATCTTCACTTTAATCTATACAGCAATAATAATAATAACATTACAGTATTTTGCAGTTAATCCCCATGCATTCTATGAATAACTTAGGGTTAAAGTAAAATACTTGAAGTTCTGTTATTCGCAATAAAACTTGTCGCAAAAGGAATATGAAGGAGTACAAAATTCATAAATTATGGCTATAAATGGCTCTATTGTTTACCTTTGTGATAACCGGAAACACGTTCAGCGTTTCTCGTGGAGCTTTTATAAATTTATATTAGCAATTATTATAAATATAAAATAGTGTTTATAAGTTCTTATATTTGAATACAAACACCGCCTTGTAACTTTTTAAGCTTTCGGGAAGCCTTTACAATTGGTCGTTTTAAACTTGATTAAAATCACTAAATTGTTGCACGCCAACATAATGTACAATATATTATCGTTGTTTAATTAATATGTCTGATGAGTGTGCCATAAATAGAATACACGCTATATTACGAAATTAAATAGTTAACTTGCTACCTGGATAGTTATTTTTCGCGTGTTAATTCTTCAACAAACAATTTAATCTCGCAAATGTAATCTTTAATCAAACGTTCGGGAGTTGTCGAAAAAATTTCGAGGTAGATTACGTTTGCAGCCAAATTTTAAGTTTCTCTAATTTATAAAATAATAATAAAAAAGCACAAAGACAAATGCTTGTGGACCACTTGTGGAAAATGTTTCCTGAGATAGACGTATGCCGTCCTATATACCACGACGCGTATGATTTATGTGACATGTACAAACAGAAGAGCCTATGGCCCGGTTTAGACGGCGAACTTTTCATGCGCCGAATCTAATTGCCGTAGATACGGCAAAATATTGGAAACTGATTTAGACGTCAAACTTAATCGGTGCCGTACCAAATTGCGAGGACACTATATTGGACATATTTACAATGCAAATATATGGTAATCATATTATGATGTTAAAAAATAATTATGCCATTAGGTTCGGCGCATGAAAAGCACGGTGTCTAAATCAATGTCGAACTTGTGTCGCATATACGACTTGTCTTGTCGCATCTTCGAGTCGTGTCGAACTTAATCAAAACCTGTCGAACTTAATTGATTTAGACGCCGTCCCAGCGTCGCACTTAATCCTTACATTAGATTCGGCGCATGAAAAGTTCGCCGTCTAAACCGGGCCTATATCTGTTTTTAAAATAACGATGCTGAAAGAAATTTGTGCGCATTTTGAACTTCAGTTCAAATCAAATGATAAAAAACAGATTCTCATAGATAAAATATCATCCATGATTGGACAATGCACATGTTTCCAAATAAATAACTAAATTGTGCAGGTGCGGACAAATACTCCCAGACTAACTTGGACATGTCGAGAGATGTCATTGTTCTTGGTCCGCGAGTGTGAGGAGCCTGGAACAGTATCGTTAACCCAAATCAAGTATCAAAAACGCCGCATACAAACTACGATGTTATGTATTTTTATTGCTATAATTTATACTACTATATATTATGAGACAAATCAAATGTTGCCGAAAAATACCAATTGAAGTTGAAAGTTATTCACAGAATGGCGATTAGCTGCAAACTACTGTAAGATTATTATTATTGCTGTATAGATTAAAGATAAAGGACAGATCTCAGTATACGTCGCAGTTTATACGATGAATTGAATGGTTTGCATGATAGGACAAAAATTCTGCCAAATGGGCAATGCGGAAAACTTTTAACAGAACATAATAACAAGTTCATGGATTTATTAATTCGATGTGACTTTACGGCAACACACATTTTCGATATTGGCATTGTACCTGCCCGGTCATGAGGGATAGGCTACAGCGTCCTAGACGAATTTATTTCTTCTAACCGTTTTAGACCTCAAAGATCGATCCGTCGCATTTCATCGATCTAATTAAACTTTTCTGAGTTAAATACAATGATATTGCATGTGCAATATATTAGTCGCTATAAAAATTCCGCGAGCAACATTGAACGTGTTTCCGATTATCACAAAGGTAAACAATAGAGCTATTTATAGCCATAATTTATGAATCTTGCACTCCTTCATATTCCTTTTGCCGACAAGTTTTATTGCGAATAACATAACTTCAAGTATTCTACTTTAACCCTAAATGTGTTTTAGACACCAAGTAGGTTGCACTTTTGAGAATTTTTAGTTTGAATTTTGTACCTAATCATTAGTTGTTCGGCGAACGAAAATACCGACTTCCTTGGATGGAGAGTAGTAGGCTTAAAATAAGATGTACATTCGAATTCTTTCAACATTCTAAAAGAAGAAGAATATGTCTCAATACTCTGAAAAAAGTTTTTAATTTGACGCGAAACTTTCCGAGTTATGATGCACAATTTAACACATATTTGACCGCCGTTTTCGGGGTCAAATTTCAGTGTCGGTGACGTCCAGACAAAAATTCGTCATAACTAAAAAAAAAAGAAAAATTTAGAAATTCTAATCTTAGTTTAATACCTTTAAGGACAAAGGTGGTTCATGGTAAAAATATAAAGGAAATCTAATTTTCAACTTGAAACGCTCTGCATGGTTCTTAGCAGGGTTTATTTTAACGTGCAGTTCTACACAAAATGTGCAGTTCTAAACCCATTTGTGCAGTTCTTAAATCACAAATGTGCAGTCACCAAACTAACAAAAATAGCCTTAATTAAAACAGTCTTCTCATTTACTCATTACCCTTGTGGATGTTATATATTGAATATCCATTGAGTGGTTGAGTAAAGCAAATCTTTGCCAGAACTTAACAACCTCTAGATTCAAATGGTTTTGGGGAACACCCCTAGCTCCCGCACCCAAAATCGAGTTTGTCTGGCCTTTCTCCAATTCTCCCACCCAACCACACCATTATTCTGTCACCTATATGCAGGTAAAATCCCCCCCCCCAGTCAAACACCCGTTGCCTTCGTAACATCCCTATGTGTGCAGTTCTAAATTTTTCTTAAAATAAACCCTGGTTCTTAGTGAGACAGCCACTTAAACGTTCTCGCCATTCTTTCCAGCGTTGGGCTAGCGAGGAATTATCACCCTCTGCATCAAACGGAGGTGGTGGTTTTAAATCCAAAATTGTGGCCATCGAGATTTCTTCTGTGTTCACTTCTTCTTCGTTTGGGTTCAGCATTAAAATAAACTCGTCGCCAAATATAATGTATCTCTTTAGTACAAGTTGTACAGTATCTCTTTAGTACAAGTTGCCTTCAATATCAAAACCCTATTTCCTTACACGTGGTCTCTTTCTGATACCTAAATATATATTACATCACGTGACATGACGTGACTACATTACACCCCCCGGTATTTTTTTCCGAATTTTTAACAAATTAAGAATTTTTAGTGTTCCGGTGTTCCGTGTTCCGGAATGATGCTGTTCCGTTGTTCCGGTGTTCCTGGTTTTACTAATAGTCGGAAATTATAGACCAATTTCTGTAATCTCCGTCGTTGCTAAGGTATTTGAGAAATTGGTATATCAACAGCTAAAATCCTTTATGACAATAAACAACGTTCTTGTGGACCAGCAGTCGGGTTTCCGTTTTCAACATTCCACGGAAACTACTCTGCTTAGTTCTACAAATGAATGGTTGTATAATATGGATAGGAGCCTCTTTACTGGAGTCCTATTCTTGGATCTTAAAAAGGCATTTGATACTGTTGATCATTCAATTCTATTAGCTAAATTAGAAAAGTATGGCATCCAAGGGAGAAGCCTTGAATGGTTTAAATCGTACCTCAAGGACAGAAAGCAGGTTTGTTCAATTAATGGTAAGAAATCGTCTGCAAATTATATTAAATGTGGGGTTCCACAGGGATCGAATCTTGGTCCCATCCTTTTTCTTCTTTATAATGATCTCCCAAATAGTTTGAAAATGTCAAAACCTTCAATGTTTGCTGACGATACAAATCTAACCTGTGTTGGACAAAGCTCGAGTGAAATTGAAACCAAACTTAATGAAGAGCTTGAGAATGTCCACCGATGGCTAATTAACAATTAGACAACGAGGCCGAGTTGTCTATGTGCGAATAGTCAACGAGGCGAAGCCGAGTTGACTATTTGCTCATAGACAACGAGGCCGAGTTGTCTAATTGTTTTAGTATAAACTTTAACATTAATTTACAACTAGGCTGCAAACTAGGCTGTTTTCTCCAGGTGCCAAAAATACTTTGGCTGATGCTTTGTCACGTTTACAGGTTTCGAAATTCCGCGAGCTGGCGCCGGCGGGCGTGCAGATTTATCCCTCGGTGATTCCCGACCAGCTTCTTTCATACAGTTGGCAGATATAACTTCTACTCTGCTACGAGCGAGTTTGCAGCCATCGTCAGTCCCAACGTACCGTCGAGCTTGGCAATTGTACGAACGGTTTTCCCACCAGTGGTTTCACTTCCGCTTACACCTACGGATTTAAGTTTATTTATCGCATACATGTTTCAAAATCAGTATGCATATCTACAGCCCTCACATACGTATCTGCTTTTGGCTATAGCCATCGCCTGGCCGGGTACCTAGATCCCACGAAAGTTTTTTGGGTGTTAGAAATGCTGAAAGGCTATAAAAAGATAGGAGCGCGAATTGATACTCGATTGCCTATTACTTTGTCTATTCTTCGGAATATTCTGAGGCAGGTTCCCGCGCTGTGTTCGAGTGCTTACGAGACGCATCTCTTTACGGCTATGTGCCCTATTGCATTTTTTTGCGTTTATGCGCATTTGCGAAATTACAGTTTTCTCTCGTTCTCTATCTGTTCTCCATATAGACCAGGTTGTTAAGATGGTAGAACCCTCGGGTTTCATCGCGGGCCTTAAGATTACTTTTGGTATTTTAGGTTACATTCTTATGCGACTTCGCTGATTATTTTGGATATCATGAGTGGCCGTTTGCCTTGCTTTCCCGATTTATATCAATTTAGTCTATCGGTTCTGGCGGCGATTTCTCTGCCTGATGGGGTGGGGTGCCTCCTTATAGTCGGCTTGTGGCGTTTTTTAACACCCCACCTTTTCTGTGCCATGAATACTAAATTTGTAACATTTATCTGTAATTTGTTATTTTTGTGTTAATCATTAAATCGGCATTGTGCTCCTGCACATTGCCATTATTTTATCCAGAACGGTGTACTGTCATTGATCTGTTGCATGCAGTCCTTCGCACAGAAAACGGAGCTCACCAGGCTGATAAATTGCCGCTAAAGTTTAGGTTTAGATTAAAGTCATGAAGTGCAAAAAAAATCTCAAGGGAACTTCAATATATGTCAATGAAGATCTGAAATTTTTTAATAAAGAATTGTTTAATTATGCACATACTAATCTGAAAGACCTTCCCGTCTGGTCAACGGATGGAAAAGTTTTGATAAAACAACAAAGTGGGCGTATTGTTAGAGCTAAAACCAAAGATGATGTTAATGATTAAGGGATAATTAATTGCTTGCAAACACATTATAACACAGTATATAATTGTACTATTATTACTTTCTTGATAGTTTGAGTGCTAAATTCCATATTATATAGTAATACTATATACTTATTTATTTCATATTTTGTTTAGTACGACTTCTTGGCAGCTTGAGGTACTTACCTCATTTCAACTATTAAATGGGGGTTAGCTTGGAAGTCTACGGAGCAGCTGTCGGGTTATTTAATGGGAAAATGGTTTGTATATGTTATAAGGTGTTCAATTCATGTGTGTTGTCGTTAATCAATCTATTGTGTGGACGCATAATTACGCTATAATCGTACTATTTAGTCAATTAATTTTACTCTCTGGTAATGTCGAAACTAATCCTGGTCCTCCCACAAATGTCACTCTTAACATTGGGCATATTCAAATCTTGTATGACGGAACTTTCTCTAAGCCGCATTTTAGTAATTCTGTGTTTGAATAAATTAGACCATATAGGCTCAGTACAAAAAGATTATTTTAATAACTACGTTTCGGAGTATAACTCCATTTTCAGGTTAAAAAGTAACTAAAGATATAAAACTTTAAAAACAATTACAAATTTAGACAAAATCCGTTAGGATTGCGTATAATGGCTGACTTGCGCTTCAAACTAAGTAAACTAATTCGTGTCCGTGCGCGCGCTTAATTTTATTTTGTCCATGGCGTGTCCGTGAGAGCGTTAAAATTTCGTGTCCGTGCCTGCATATGTAATTACATTAAATTAAACTATATACAAAATCCCTTAACTTCCTGCAGCTTGTAATGCTTCTATGTGCTTATAGAAGATTTATTCATAAGTAAAAGATACACGTCTGATTATGTCTAGGTGTTCTAGCGAGTCCTTGAGGTTCCTATTACAATCACATGTGCTAGTGATTATGATGTGAACTGTCAATCAACCTAATTGATGTATATATATATA